>JASANF010007537.1:0-54017 GCA_030248245.1 Trissonchulus sp. WLG1_4
TTTTAAAAGTAAAAGACAATATTATCTTCACTAATTTGAAAATTATTGAATTCATTTTTAGAGTTTGTTTGCTGACATGCGTCTGCAGACGAATGGCAAGGACAATGAGCCAGCAGTGCCGGTGTCCGATGCCATCGAGTGTAATGATGAAAAGGAGTTGCCCGAGTATCTCAGCCTGGTCTCTCTGACCACCCGGCCAATGCAGGTGTTTCACGGCGTAGGCCAGACCGTTGAGGCCGCCAGAGAAGTAGGGGCCATGGCAGCCCTCAGATACCTGGCCACAGATCAACTGAATGTTTTCGGGCCCAACAATAAGGCCAGCTCTGAGAGCAATCTGCATCGGCCATTCAGCAGCAACAACAACAATGACAACAATTCGACTACTGTGACAGCAAAGAATAGCAATAATAATGCTACTGCGAGTACCAAACAGTCGCCTGGTGTCAGTAGTCTATTAGAGTTGGAAAAAATTAGGTGAGTTTTGTGATTGTAATAATAGTCGATAATCGATATTGATATTAATTACTAAGTAACTTGGAAATGGATCACCCGCATGTGATTTTTGCATCGGCCAGATTATTAACTATTTAAGCTTGCATCAGAAGTTACTTCCCATAATACATGTTTTCGTCGATACAAGCCCCCCATAAATTTCCAACCATACATGTAGTTGGGGGGGAGGGGGGATCCCGCCAGGGGTGACAGAGGGGGGAGGGTCCTTGTGTGAGCAAATTTTTTAGCCAAAATCTTTTGGGTCAATGTATTTTCGCATTTAAACATGTATTTTTCCACTTGCCACTTGAAAAATGGGCATTTTTTGCTGAAATTTAACCGATTTTTACCTCAATTTTGGCCAAAAAACTGTCAAAATTGTAAATTTTAGGCCGAAAAATTGTTAAAATTGCGTCCGTCTTGGGATTGCCGGGGTCAAAAATTGGTAGGCTCAGGGGAGGGGGGAGGGGTATCCAAAATTTTGGTGCTGTTACATGTATGTTTCCAATAATTCAGGACAAGTCTCTCTTTGTAGACTGAGACCACGTGTACATATTTATTTATATGATTATGTTTATATGTGGTTGATTTTATACACAAACTGATATTATTTTGCCACTTTTGGTTTCCTCAAATATTGCGTATGCCAAAAAATTGTCGAAAAGATTGAGTACAGTCTATCGGGCTTTAGAAATATCTGGTAGAAATTCCTTTTCACAAGGGGAGGGGGTTACTTTCTAACTCAAAGTGTTGTCTTTTTATTGCTAAACTTTATGTCTTTTTATTGCAAAACTTTATTTTTATTAAAACTTGCGTCTGGCGTCTAGGTAATCTAAACTTTAGCCTTTTATAGATTGTTAGTCCTCTTGAATTTTTATCTGTTTTAGATCTGCTGGTACGACCCTCGAGTCTCTGTCGCTGGACTGACGATGGATTAGGTTTAGTCCATTTCTAGATCTGTCCTAATCAACGATGAAATCCGATGCTGGAAACTCAGATTTTGATCATGGGGGTGGAATCAGATAGTTTTTTAATCTTCGATTAGTGATCTTTATGAACTTGCCAAGACTATCAATGAACTGTTAAGCCTGGATTTATGGTATCCCGTTCCTGTATTCTTCAAAACGTGGTAGAGTATTTTGTATAGTGATCTGACACCTCTTTGCTGGTGTTTAGTTCTAAAAAGTCAGAAAAATAATGTAACTTGTTTCTATAGTATTTTTTTAGTTAAATAAAAAACCGTGTCGGTAACATTTTTGTAAAATATTGTCGAGTCGTTTGTGTAGAGAACGGGTATGGTATAATTCGGGTGTAGAGACACGTTAGATGATCGAATTTAGATTGATTGCGATCAGAACTTTATGCTTATTAGTTTGCGTATTAAATAAGCTATGAAGGAAGCTGACTTAGTAGTAGTTGCGTTTTTGTTTTCTTTGTTGCATCTTTGTGCCCATAGAATTCAAAATAGAGCAACGAAAGCTGTGAAGATGTTTCTACCACTTAAACAATGTTTTGGAAAAGTTTTCAAGGATTCTTTGGAGCCATGTGCTTAGCTTTCAATGTGTGCAAAATAATATTTTTAATTAAATCAATTTATAAATACATTGAATTTGAATTTTACATTTGTAATCATATGTCATTCATATCTAGTGATTGTTTTAAACTACTCTAATAGTCTGGTACTGTGCTATATAGTGCTGTACTTTAAATAATAGCTAGTTGGGTTTCCCAAAATAGTTTCTAAAAAAATAAATATAAATATTTGTAGTAACTTCAACGTTGGAACTTCTAGTTTCTACGTTCTGCGTGTTACGACTTCAGTCTTTGTTCATTTGTTGTTTTTTGGAGAAATCCGGCAAGTATTAGAAGTCTTCATATCATTTATTTACTATTGTTGAGCTTAAAATGTGTATTATTGTTAATTTGAACAAAACGCGCTGCTGTTCAAAACAGTGAGATGAGATTGTCTTTATAATTTTATTTTAGTTAGCCCTATTTTTTGTTTTAATTGAAGCTATAGATTTTATCGTAATGACGAAATTATGTAAACATTTTTTGTTGTAGTTTTGATAGTTTGATTTTTTGGCAAAGGATAGTTACTGTTTTTTAGTTTTTTATTTACTAAACATAATCTACTCTACTGTCTGGTGACCTTCAGTGTGGAACAGTGTGTTTACTTTTCCTAACACAAATTACTTGAATGGCTTATCAAGCCACCTAATGTAGTTACTAAAATGAGGGAGATTTCGTTCATTTCACTGTTTGCACAGCACCATAATTAAGGGATTGTAGAACAATAAAACTGTAAAATTGTTTTTATTGGGCAGTCATTAAACTTTGATCTATTGTGAATAAGTTTTGCATGGTCTAACTATTAACTAAGCTGCTTGGCCGTTTGGTGGTTTGTAATTTAGGAAACCGAGTTTTAGCCTACACTGACAAGTGGCCCTAAAATCCGCTTCATCTAGGGCTGGGCACGGTTACAAAATAACTATCCGTGTACACGGTCAGTTTCGAAGGCTAGTAACCGCGTGTACACGCTAACTCACGATTACTAGTATTATTCGCGTGTACACGCTAATTATCCGTGTAACCGTTTACACGGTAAGTATCCGTGTAACCGTTTAAACGGATACTAATCCTGTACACGGTTACACGTTTGTAACCGTGTAAACGGTTACACAGTTATATGGTTCCTACTACTAAACGTTTACTAAACCTCAAGAAACAGAGGGGGATTCTTTACTAGACAGCATCAGCATTAGAATGACCCAGGGAAGATGCGCACCACCTATCTCTAGGTCTAGATCTGCAGACCAGCGAGCTACCATTTAAGGGGGTAATTCTTTTTAGTTTTTTTAACCAACTCAAAACTAAACCACTAAAATCACACCACCCCCCAAAAAAAACCCTTAAGCTACTGGGGCAATGCTGAGCTGTCAGTATAAATGCCTTATATCTTGAAGAATATATCTTACATATTCATTTGCATATGAAGTAACACACGCGTCAGAACACTTGCGCACGGATGAAGGTTAGTTTGCATAAATCCAGCAGCCCAAACGAACATTTTTTCTTAACGGATACACGAAGTCGGAAAACGGATAATGTAACCGGTTACACTATCCGTTTAGAGTAAACGGTTACACTATCCGCGGTTAGTGGGTCTTAACGTGTACACATAGAAAATTAGGGTCAAATCAAACTCTTGTACATGGTAGACTGAAATTTGTCATTGTCTCTTCCATGTTCGTAGTAAAGTCTTCCACACCGCGCCATGTGGTATGAAATTAAGCGGCCTCAACTGTTATATAAAACATGGAATTAGTTAACTTTAACCTAGGAGGGAGTCTAGACTATGAGCGAAAGTGGGAAAAAGGCACTTTTTGTTTGCACAAGTTCATTTTTTAGTCTATCAAGGGGGGTTTTCAAAATTCAGCCAGGGAGCCTCTCAAAAGTGTGACATGGTTTGATGTACAACACATCAGAATAATTACTAATTGGGTGTCGCTGCCTGGGTGTCGCTGCCACATAGAAAAACGCACGGCGAGCGATTCTGATTCTCCCCGCGTGGGCCGCTTCATGCCCCCATGGGGTATCACGATGCCACATGTGGTGTCCCATGTTTCCATACGGTGCCTCACGGCCAGTGTAACTGAGCGGCCATGGCGCTTGATTTCTATTCTGAAGGTTGGAGGATCGAATCCAAGCTACTCGGTCATACGTAGTCTCATTGGGAAAGAGATTAAGGCCACATTGCTCCTGCCAACCCAGCAATCCATCCTCATCTGGGCCCGATTTATCGAAACATCAAATGTTCGTCGTTGAAAATGTTCGTCGTTGAAAAAGCAAATGTTCGTCGTTGAAAAACAAATGTTCGTCGTTGAAAAACAAATGTTCGTCGTTGAAATGGTTCGTCGTTGAAAAATTTTTCAACGACAAGCTTTGGTTTTGTAGAACATTATTATGTTCTAAAAGACAAAAGCTCGTCGTTGAAAAAATTTTCAACGACGAACATTTCAACGGAGCTCAAGACATCCGTTGAAATGTTCGCCGTTGAAAATTTTTCAACGACGGAACATGTGTCCTGTAATTACGTGTTATGTTCGTCGTTGAAAATGTTTCGATCAATCCAAAATTTTCAACGACGAACATTTTGCTTCGATAAATCGGGCCCTGGTCGGTATATGGGTTCCACAAGAACGTGGGAAGGTAACAGGGGTGCGTGCAGGGCATTATGCCTTGAGAAGCTGGCCCGCCTCCACGGATGTAGTTAGTGTTTGTGACCGGCCGGAATTTTCGGCCGGCCGGCCTGGTGGTCGCCGGCCGGCTCCGGCCGGCCGGCTAAAATCAGATGGCCGGCCGGCCACATTCAACCGACTGACCAAATTAGGCTGGAATAACAATCCGGCAAGTTTATGCCAAAATGACACTCTGGGCCCGGTTTCATAAACAATGAATCGCGATTCATTAGTAACACTGGTGCAACATCGCAAATCGAGTGTAACTTGGCCGTTACACAATATTTCTGCTAGAAATTTTCATGACAGATAGCCAATATGTTACACAACGTGTGGTTCAAATCTCATGATAGTCAATTTATCCAGTGAAAACTATAGCTAACTTGAAGTTATTCATTAGTCAAAATAGAATAAAACACAAACATTTACTAACATTTGAACTAATGAATGACTTTACTACAACTTTCCAAGCAAATGTAACAAAAGTTTACACACACATTATCTAACATATTGGCAATATGTTGTAAAAATTTCCAACAGAATCATTAAGTTAACGCAAAGTTATATCTTATTTTCTAGCTCTTATCAATGTTACTAATGAATCGCAACTGATCTTTTATGAAACCGGGCCCAGGGCCCAACCGCCCTGGACTGGTTTTATCCAAAAATTCAGCCGCTCCGGCCGGCCGGCCGGCAGAAGTTCTTCGCCGGCCCGGCCGCCGGCCGGCCGGCGGCTTTCGCGGCCGGTCACCAACACTAGATGTAGTCACTTTTGAAGTCGTACCCCTGACGCTCGGAGGCTTTGTAACGGAGATGAGCACTAAGCATGGGCACGGTTAATAAAACCATTTGCCGGTTAACCGATATTTCGGTTAATGCACTGACCAGTAACCGGTTAACCGGTTGACCGACGACAACCATTCAAATTTAACTACCATTAACTTAGCTACTGGTTATTGGTTATGCGATAGCGATGGCAGTTTGTACACGTAGAACGATTAAACTGATGACTAGAAGGAAGACATGACTGAAATGTGGACACGTGGTATCTCTGTGTGGTAAAACAACACATGGTCAGAATTAAGCGACCCCTTTTAGAACGGCTAAACGGTTAACCGATTAACCGAGCTGTTTCGGTTAACCGATCGGTTTAAGTTAACCGTTCGGTTAATTTTATTAACCGGTTAACAGAAAATTTTTCGGTTTGCTGTTTAACCGGTAACTGTGCCCATGCCTAATGATCACCGCATCCGAGGGCGGTCACGGCAAAGGATAGTTATTTACCTTACATCATACATGTATGAGGGGGTGGGATTGGGGGGGGCCCAAAATCGAGGGGCGGGGGGGTCCCCAAAATTTGGACAAAATTTAGTAAAAATGGCACTTTTTTGAGAAAATTTTACAAAATTTCGCAAAATTTGGGGTACTTTTTGGTCGATCAGGGGGGAAGGGTCCCCAAAACTTGGCCGGGGAGGCCCCCCAAAATTTTGACCCCGTTACATGTATGCCTTACATTAGCGTGCCCCATAGTCCCACGGATCACCCTATAAGGTGTCACGTTTCCACATGGTGCCCCACGGGGCACCCCATGGGGTGTCATACGTTTCCACATGATGCTTCATGGCCCGCCTGAATGGGTAAAGTTTAAAAATGTACATAGTGTAGCACCCGGCACCCGCCCTCCACCCCTAGAGTTCCACCAGTGCACTTTTGTGGTTTGCTGCATTCCAGTATTTATATCACTAGAAGATCAGGAACCTGATGAAAATGAAAAAGTGAAAATGCCTATGCGGACAAGCGATAAGTATTTTGCAAAATTACATACGCAGGTTCAGGTATTAATGCATTAAACACCATTAAGCATGGTATTACAACAGATTTACTGGGTTCATCTTTTTTACCGTCCCCACACTCCACAGCTGTGGTGTCGCTCGGAAATGACTCCAATTTTCCTCAGCCTAAGAAGGCCAAGAGAATTACCCGTGGCTTGCCAGCATGCGTTGCTTAGTTTACATGTTATGTGTATATGCATATGTTCGCCGGGCTGTGGGGGGCCACCAAGTAATCTGAGGTTCACGCGGGAGGAGCGGAAGGCCTGGTTTTCAGTGGCGGTCCCGTGTCGACTAACTGGGTTCATCTGCGATAGTGAAAGCTGGAAACTCTTTTACGGTAAAGCTGCTGGCTCTAACATAGGCTAGTCTGCTGGCATCGAATAAATTTTTGCAAAAAAGTTTCAAATTCAATTGATTAAAAGAATATTATGCGTTACTTTCAGATGCCGAAGGATTCACAATGCGGTCGGCAGCACAAAATACGTAATTCCAGTCTGGTGCAATTCTTCACTAGTCGGCGTCGTAGTAACAGTGGTTTTACTATGACTAAATTTTATGAATGTACTTGGAATTAATACATGAATCAGACGAAAAGCCTTATCACGGCTTGCTTATCAGCTAATTTGTTTGTCCCGAAGTGGTCCAGTCATTCAGTAGTAAGCCAAAAGTCAACAGAGATAAGCGTGTTGGCAATGACTTGGCCCATGTCATGTGACGGCCGAGTCGGTGCGCTGATTGGCTGTCGCAGTCACGTGCCCCCACTAGCCCCGCCCCCCATTCTTTCCCTACGACCGCGCGCAATTGGCTGTGCACTGGCTTGTGTGGCTGGCCATAGAATCATCAGTTGGCAATGTGTCTTGAGGCCGCGGACTTCCACCTCAGCCCCCATATTATGCCCAAGGTGGTTCCGGATCAGAGGGCCAAATTCGACTGCGATGACCTACTCCGACAGCTCAGTCGTGTTTCTGAGGTCAGTCCATTTCCTACGGTAGATAATCGTTATTGGTGCTAAATAGTAAATACCTGTTACTGTTAGTCTAGCTGGTACTCTCGTACAGGATCCTAAAGCTGGTTACTGGTTAGTGATTTGGTAGGTATGTTTCGTTAAGCCTTGTGTCTTGTTTAAGTTTACGTATGTTGTGGGTGTTGCTTATGTCGTTTTCGTATTTTGTGGTTTCTGAGTTTTTCCTTGTTTGCTTTCGTGTTTTTCATCTACGTGTTCATCGATTCAATTGCGTGCATTTACGTCTCTGAATCGAATGGTCAGTGCCATACTCCTGCTAATTATGCATCGTTTAATCAGGCTAAAAATATTAATAACAGGTATCATGTGTTAGATGTTTTTGGAATTAGAACACTTGCTCGGTTCATACTCGTCCATGTTCTTATCCCCATCGTTTTGTCCTTAAGCAATTCCAATAAAAGTGCCAAGCCAAATAAGCTAACTGTTAGCATGAATGGGTCACTTTCAAATCTCTATGCAAGAAAATAGCCGAATGTCTCAATTCTTCCCAGCAGCTGACCAAAATTTGTCCTTGTCACTGTCCCTGTGTCCCTGAGGACAAGTACGAACCGGGCTTTAGGAGAAAGGAAGAGGACAGAAACAGTTGATTAAACCCAGGGCCCGTTCAAAGATGTACCTGATGTGTCGAGGGGCAAGCTCCACGTTTCCAGGTTTGACCCATCGGGATATGCCACCGCCTTGGTGCTGAAAAAAGGTACCCGAAAACTCTAAAAAATTGACTCCCAGATCGCTGTAAAATGTATAAAAAATCAAAAAGCGAAAAGTCGCGATAAATATCCACATTTTGCAGAAAATTTCCCATTTTTTGCAAGTCGCTGCCTATGTAACTTGTAATTTCAAGTCCCCGGAACGTCGGGACAACCGCCCCTCCCAGACTAAGACACCGTGTACATGTATGGGCCCATGCCTTTATCGGCCTGTCACGAATAAAAGTGACGAATAAAATTTTGGCCCCCGGATATAAGCGTCTCTTTGGACACTATTATCCGGATAAAATTTTCCCCTTCGGATAAAATCTTCACCCCTCCCGGACATATTGGATAAAAGTGTCCACCCAAACAAAAGGATCCGGATAAAAGTGTTTCCCCGATTAAAATATCAAGATAGCGCCGCCTTCAAAGGTAAAAATATTATGCTACTCATAAGCTGCGCACACTGCGTAACTTTTGACTGACACTCTTTGTGGGTAAATAATCGGCGATAGCGGTGTGATAAGAAAATGATCAACAGCTGATAGCTCATTATTAACTCAAGATAGGTTGTAAAACCATCACGAGGGGACACATACAAAAAAGGGGGCTTTTCTGTTATTCCCCCACCAGTCTGGAATTTGGAAGTTATTAAGCCGATTTGAATAATTTTTGCACCAATGGACTCCCTCGACCTCAGGACCTCAAAAATACAAGTTTTAAAATATTTTACATTTTTCAAAACAATTTAAAAATTTTAAAGTTTTGTACAAAATGCGGACTTTTTCATTTTCTGAAATGCGGAATGAGATCTAAACACGAATCTTTGAGTTGTGGATCGCTACAATTTAAAAAAACTTCAAATATTTTAAAATTTGAAATTTTTTTAAAAATTTATAATTTTTCAAAATTAGTTTTTTTGAAGTTCTGAGGGTAAGAGTAGTCCATTGGTGCAAAAATTATTCAAATCGACTCAGTAAATTCAAAGTTCCAGACTGGTGGGGGAATAACAGAAAAGACCCCAAAAAAGTTTGTAAACCAAATGGGACAATTTTATCTAGGTATATACTCAAGTGTCCGGGGGACAAATTTTAGAGAGAACATCTTTATCCGTAACAGGATTAAATGTCAAACGAGTTAATTTTAGTTCGACAAAACGGTTTAAAAATTTTGCTTGAAAATGAAATTTCAAAACATCCCGATTAAATGAGCTCATTGACGTGCTGCTTCTCAGTCACTCTAAACGGATTTAACTGAGCATGCTAATGCTAAAATCTGGTTCTTGTGCTTATCTTTGTCCCTATCGTTTTGTTCTTGAGCAGTTTTAAGAAAACTCTCTGACCAAATGAGCTCGTTTTTTGCATGAAAAAAGTTGGCGTCTATTTTAGGGTGGAAGTCTCGGTCTCGGTCTCGGTCAAAACCCGAGACTAGCCCAGTCTCGGTCTCGGTCTCAGTCTCGGTAGTCGAAAAGTCTTGGTTTGTACCCGGTCTCGGTTTTTCATATCTGTAAAAAATTTTCCTGTGGTCCCCCCTTTGGTTTATATTTTTGACAGGAAATTTTTTTCGGAAGTGTTCATTTCACCAAAATTTCACACCAAACAGTGAGATTCTGTCAATTTTTTTCGAAAAAACCTCTATCGTGGTTGTTTAGTTTAACAGTAACACAGTATATACACACATACAAAAATGTATGTTTATGATTAGGTTTCTTATTTCATACTATCTTTCAAGTCTGTCTTGATGATTTTTATTATATTTTATTCTTTAGTATTAGTGTATGGCTGGTCAACTTTTTTATGCCAATTGGTGACTTTACATACTTAACTGTAAATTCCAACTAGTATTTTAGCAAAAATCGAAAGCAAAGATCGGTAAAAGTTCAACTAAACGCACTAGTCAGAACCATGCGGTGACACGTGTAGTTCGGTGGATGAGAAGGCAAGACTCTGCTTCCAACTAAAATATAGTGCCACCCAGGGGATTGAGGCGCCCCACTCAAAGGCGGGTCACGCCGAGGCAAAGCCATGATAGAGCGTCACGGCGCGCAGGTCTAATTTTTGAGCCAAACACTTTGTATCTTGGGTGTATTTTAGCAGAACATTGGTAAGTCCATACAATCGGAGCTATTTTTAACTAAATTCGAGCCAAACAGTGTCAAAAATCGCTATTTTCTGGCAAGAACAAGGACAAATTGCGTCTGTTTTGGAACAAAGGTCAAAATTTCACAATATTCAAGAAGACATGGTCCCACACAAAAGGGGGAAGAACCAGCAATGTAACCAAAATTATCGTAATGTAGCTGTTCGTTATATATATACATAAAGCGTCTGATCATGGTCTTGTAATTTTACCTAAAAACTTGTAAAAAGTAATCAAATCAAGAGGTAAAAAAATGGCAAAAAAACCAAAGTCTGGGTTTTGGAGGTCTCGAAATTTGGTGTCGGTCTCGGTAGTCTCGGTTTCGTGGTCTCGGGCTCGGTTTCGGAAAAAAAACCGAGACTTCCATCCATAGTCTATTTCAGTTTTCATACACAAAAGTAGACAAACAATTCTTTCAATGCTGCACAATTTCCTACTATGTCCTGCTTTTCATTTTTTTGTATGTTACGGAACTAGACTTGGATCGTAAGCTAATTCTTTACGGTTTGTTATAATAGGCAGTAAAAAATAACAAATTTGATTTTTTATATACATTTTTTGCTTTGTGTTTTTTTGGAAAAATGTCAATTTCCTGAAATACTTAAACTTTACTAATTTTTTGATTCAGAAAAAAAGCACTACTAAGTATAGAAACAGTTGTTTAAAAATCACAAGATCTATTTTGTCTAAACTGTCAAAAATGGCTGAAAAATAGTTTTTCTGTTGTAAGTATATATAGTCATTACTGCGTATAGAGAGCTTATACATAGTTCGCCCCAAGTTGGCCTTAAAGTTACTCATACATGTGCCAAATATCATACAGTTAGCAGTTGGTTCGAGCGAATCGCTATTAACACTGCAAATGCAAACTACCACCTTCTTAAGGCCTATTCACACGAGGGCGCGTGAGCGGACGCATTGCATGGCGCAGGCCATGGCGCATGAGCGGGCGCATGAGCGGGCGCATGAGAGGGCGCATGAGAGGTCGTATGAGCGGGAGCATTCTATTTTCACACTGCCTGCTGCATTATTTCACACAATGCAGTATGCAGGTGTGCGTGTGCGCCCGCTCATGCGCCCGCTCGTGCGCCCGCTCATGCGCCATGGCGTACGATGGCGTTCGCCCTACAGGAGTGCATATGTAATTGAGGGTAGTCGATCCTGTTATTTCCCACCGTCCGGCAAATGGAATTGACTGAAGCGGTTTGCATAAATTTTGTATACACCAGTGGACTTCTCTTGACTTAGGACTTCACAAAAACTTAGAAATTCATGCTACTTCAAGATTTTTGAAAAATTTTAAGAAATTTAAGAGTCTACTGATACCGAAACTGTAAAAAAATCAGTTCGGTAAATTCAGTTTTTCGGGCAGGGGAACAGAAAAGACCTGGACGCGTGTTGTTGCTCCAGCAGCTAAAAAATAGCAAAACTTTTCACGCCGGTCACAAAGCGATTAGCGATTAGCGAGTTCATGCAACTTAAGGGGGTAGTGTCGCGAAAGCAGTTTTGCTCATACATAGGTTGTGAAAAGGGAGCTTTTTGCTTTGAAATAGTACGTTCAATGAGCAGCTTGTCCAACGCTGAATGGTGTTGCTACCAATATCGACAAATATTTTAGACCAATCGCCATTAGTAAGCCAGACATCACACAGTAGGGACATAAAAGTTCGAAAAATCAAGCCAGATATCAGATTGACCAGCTTGTGGAGTACAGTACAGATCAGAATTAAGGTAAGAAGCCGGCTTCGGCCTCACTTTTGGGTGGCTTCAGTTGAAAATGAAGCCGGCTTCACTCTATTTCGGCTTCAATTCAGGCGAAGCCGGGTCGGCTTCAGTGGGGATAAGTTAAATCAAGTTTGTGACAAACTCTATCACCAGCTGTTTGGATTTGTCACAAATATAACCGTGGTTTTGCAATACAAGACATTAGTACTTTGTTTTAATTAGTTTATTAAAGCCAATTCTAAGTTGAAATACATACCATTCTAATTAGCAATTACTATAAATTTAACCTAAAATGTGCATTTATTTATAGTGCAACTTTAATATTGATATTGTAGCTTTAACTGATACTGGTGATGCTACTGCTTCCGGTCATTAAGCTTCACCCCCTCTCTCGCAAGCTGATCCTTTAGATTTCTGCACTAAGTTTTCAGTAAAAAAAATAAATAAGCATTTTGAGGTCGGCAATTAGGCTCCCGTCTAACTGACAACTAACAAGATAATGTACACGTAGTCTAAGTCTGGGGGGGGTGTCCCGACGTTTGAGGGACAGTAACTCTCAAAACGGCGAAAATTCTAACTTTTTAGTAAAAATGAGTTTTTGACGAATTCTGATCATTTTCGTTCCTTGTGATAAATTTATAATCTGGGAAGATTGCTCCATCCCCCTCCGCTTTCATCTGTTCTGACAAGCGTGGGAACTTGCGGGTTTCCAAGCTCTGGCTAACAGCCTAAAGATTTGAAGCGTGAAACGCGAATTCTGGGTTAATGTTTGCCTAAGACCTTCTTGGACTTACCTATGGCGCCCCAGATTGCCTTCCCTGAAGTGTCAAAATGGGTCAATTTTTTAAAATTTAGATTTTTGCGTCCTTTGGCTAATTTGAGCCATGAACACGAATCTAATGTGGTAGACATCTAACCCCTCGAACATACCGATACGACCCCCCAGGTACACAGCCACGACCAGAACTGTTCCTAAAATTTGTCCCTCTAAACACTTTTATCCATTTTAACGTGTCCAAACGGTTGCTGGACACTTAACTAAATAAACGTGTCCCTCCGCACGCTACTATCCGGATAATCTAATTGTATCCCCGGGACATAAAAATCTATCCACAGGGTAACTTTATGTCGGGGTGACAAACTTTAGGGGCGTTACTTTTATTCGTAACACAGGTCCATTTTGTCCGAAAACTGAACTATCATTACGACTACGAGACCCCATCATGGGTTAACAGGGGGTCAAATAGGTCAATTTTTCCAAATTTAGCTTTCGATGTCTCCATGGGTAATTTAGGCACAATAAGCTGTGGCAAAAATAACGTTGGGATAAGTAAGTTTTGTGCAAGGGCGTAGCCAGGGGGGGGGGTCGCGAACCCTCCCCGTTTTAGTCAAACCTGAACAAATTGTACACAAGGGTCCCCCTTTGGTTTTTAATCCATGGCCGAAAAAATTTTCCATACGTTTCTATGTGACCAAATTTGGCCTAAAAATTAAAAAATTCTCAGTTTTTGTTCAGGGGAAGACCCAGAAGACCCTTTTGCCCCCAGACCCCCGCAACTTTGTTGTTACCTATTTCTTATCACTCATCAAAGCCTGTGGATGTCTACAAGAGCACGTTGTCATGAATTTCTTTGGTACACTGTTTGATGTGACGTTCCCATCTATTGTTTTAATTTTCCTGTCGGAGAAAATTTCCTATACATCTCCAATTGACCAAATTTGACCTAAAAATAAGAAAATTCTAAAAGTTGTTTTCCTGGGGGCTGCCGCCCCCAGACCCCCGCAATAGTGAGTTCAATTTAGGTGACCAAAATTGCATTTTTATGTACACCACTTCGCCAAAAAGTGCAAAAGTAATTGGATTCTGGGGCTGGCGCCCCCAAACCATCGCAATAGTGAGTTCAATTTAGGTGACCAAAATTGCATTTTTATGTACACCACTTCGCCATAAGTGCAACAGTAATTGGATTCTGGGGCTGGCGCCCCCAGACCCCGCAATAATGGGTTTAAAAAATTGAGCAAAAAAGTGGACAAGGTGCGACCCCCGTTGTAAAAATCCTGGCTGCGCCCCTGGTTTTGGGTGTACGTCTTTGTGTTTTTTATTAGTGTAATTGTGAGGGGGTGTGTGAATGTTTTAAAATGTGTCTGCTGTGTTCAATGCATTCTCTGTTTACGTAATATTTTCGTAATTACTTAAGTACGTAGATACGTAAACAAAACTATTAAGAACACACGTACATTTTAAAAAAGCTCATTTGCATATTTTCTATAATTGCCTAGATAAACTTATTAATTTTTCAAGGACACGTAGTGTGTGGTAAAATTTGAGTTATATATTTAGAACTAAGACTTAATCTTGTTTGCCTGACGGTCTACCCACTGTCTACCCGTGTTTAAAGTAATATGCAAATGAAGCTGGTTACTACACAAGTAGACCTAGGTACAGGTAGCCGCCTATTACGGGATGAGCGATCGAGCACACTAAAAGACCGAGCAGAGAGACCTCTATAAAATACTAGGCAGACGTTGGAGTACATTGCAAAATGCGGCATTCCTAGCAGCAAAGCAAACAAGACATTTGAAAATGATTTCACTTTTTGAAAATAAATGGCTAACAGCAAACAAAAAAGGCAAGATTGTTTTGTGGTTTTTCTTTGAACACGATTTCTATAGCGTCTTTAATCGGCGTCCATCCCTGAAGTAGCCCCTGCCGCGTCTCGAGGTTGGCTGCCTGAAGCACAAGATAAACACAAAGTTGGGGTGGTATTATCACTGGGTGTGGAAATAGCAAGATTGTCTTAGGGCCTTTTCATAAAAAGATTAAAAATATTAAAATTAATCAGCGATATTAAAAATATTAAGTGTTTAATCACGTTTTCATAAAATCAGGATTAAAAATTCACGCCGCAATCAAACTATGAATTTTTAATATTTTTAATCTTCATAGCTGCAACTGAATTTTAATGTCGTTTTCATAAAAAGATTTATTTTAATCTTAAATAAATTAGCTAAATTAGCTATCTTAAAAATAATAAATTAGCTACCTGAGTTATATTTGGCGAAAAAGGATCAACTTGGTGTTGACAACACCAGTGATACCAGCCTTTGAAAGCTGACTAGTACTACTTTCGAGTGCCCGGAGCCCATGAGTTGGTGATATTTTGTGAAGCTGCCTTTGAAAGGCCAGATTTTTGCAGCTGTTGCCTGACACTTTCCAAGCCGCCAGTGTTAAGGTTTGGTTGGCCAGCAATGGATGTGTCTGTCCAGATGGGCTGCGGAGAAGGTCGTGTGACGGTTGAAGTTTTACAAGAATGTCCATCAGATGATAAGAGCAAGAAAGGGTACCAGGTTTGCAAAGTCCATACCGGTTCTATTAAACCTATCGTCGCTGACTCTTGATGGAAGGTTGAGATAATTCAAGTTATAACTGTGTGACAGACGAAGCTTAGTTATCATGTCAAGTTGTGCACTCCTGGCAAAAATTGTAGATGGGTATGCAGCTAACGAAATGGCTGATATTTTCCCCAGAACGTGTGCCACTTTGCGAACCGTGACCGCCTAGCTAAAGACGAGTGGCGACTGTGTCTAGGTCAAATCCGAGAAAGGTTATTGTTTGTGAGGGTTCGAGAAGGGATTTTTCTAATTTATTAAAAATCCTAAATGTTGCAATAAAGCTTTTGCGAGTTCTAGATCTGTTTGCAGACCTGACTTTGTCTCGTTCAATATATATAAGAATATCATCCAAATACACTGTTAGGCGGATCCCTATCTCGCGCAGAAACGAGACTATTGGTTTCAAAGTTTTGGTAAATATTCTATAGGCCGTGTTTAGACCAAAAGCCAGTATCTTAAATTGGTACCACATCCCCCAAACTCGAAGTCTAGGTAAGGGCGACAAGTTTCGTGCTCCGGTATAGTTAGGTAGACGTCCTGCAAATCTAGTTTTGCAGCAAAATCACAGGGTTGTAATATATCCTTGAGCATATGAATGCCTTCTATTTTGAAATGCTTACAGTCAATGAACTGGTTTAGTGAACAAAGGTTAAAAACAACCCTGCGACCACCTTCCTTCTTAGGAATTACAAAAACCGTTCTAACAAAACGATTATCCAATTTAGATACGATATGAATAGCTTGTTTTGTTAGTAAAGAATGTATCTGCTCCTTGAGGGTAGATCTGCTAGATACAGACAGAGTGTAAGCAAAGGGAATAGATTTTTGCACTGGTGTCAACAGAAAGTCAAATTTGAAACCCTTGACCAAGCTTAATATCACAGGGTCAGTAGTGAGGTGCATCCAGTTACTAACAAAAAGGCTTGTACTCCCCTCGACTGGGGTGTTAATATGTTTCTCCAGTAAGGTAATATCAAAGCCTAATGTGGCAAACAAGCTGTACCTGTGTACAGTCCAAGCCTCGTACTTGTCTGTGGTAGAGGTGTCGCGTGAGTTACTGTCCCGATCGGACGTCTTGAAGCTGGTGCCGGATGTAGATGGTTGGTCCGGGGTCTCGTATGCTCTGCGGGGGCGTTTGAAAGGCGGAGGCTTTTGAGAGAATTTGATCGCGCGGAGTGCTCTGCCCCCCGCGCCCGATCGGGTTCGACTGCACCAGTACATAGCTCCAAGTCTCGCGTAAAGATTTGAAGTCCGAAGCCGCAGTCCGCAGCTCCTGCAAAACAGTGGGACCAAACAACGATGGGACTGGGCGCGTAGTAGTGCCATTTTGTGCTCGCGTAGGCACGGAAGCATCTAGGGGCTCCGTTTCAAGCAAGCGGCAGAAAGTGGGCATATCCTTAAAACCCAGAGCTTTCAGAACTGCCGTTCGCCGCAAAGCCGTACAGCGTTGATAGGCGTGGGCTAAACACGCCAATCCCAAATTCCGAAGTGCAGGATATAATCAACTTCTTCCTGTGAAACTTGGCTTAATGCGTTCGGTTCGGCCAGAGTTAGCAACGGTGTGAAGACGTTCAGCAAGTTTTGCTGCACGTCCCGCAGCTCCTCAATGTTTTGTGGCACTCGAGCCTGTCGTTTGCGCAATGAATAAGTCGAATGTTTTGTTAAATTTCGGAATTTTGAGCAAGAAATGGTCTGGGCGCGGAAGTTACCCCTCCACATACGAAGCTGGTGCAAATCGACATAGCGCCCCGTAGCCCAGCGCTCGATAAGGGCTTTGGCCGTAGTCGAGCATGGACGAACGGAACGTGGTAACTCCTAGTCCTCAAAAATTGGTATAGCCGGCTCGAGAGGTGCTGACACCAGTGAAGCAAGCTGACCCGACTGATGCGGCGACAAGAAGCTGCTGCACTCACCGCCGAGTGTGGGCTACTTTGTGACCCTTTTGGTTCTGTGGTGATAAGAAGTCGACCCGTTTCTGGGTCTAATGTTTCGGACTCTGACAAAATTCGCCGGCGAGAAAGGTGCCGAATCGACGAGCAGGCCGTGCTAATGACGTCCTCTTGGTTTATGTCTGATTCCGATTGAGACCGAACCTCGGGTGTGACCTCGGGCGAATGGGCTGGGCTAACCTGGACCTGCCTTTAGCTGTTGACCCGTCAAATGACTTGGGTTGTTGTTGTTCAGACACCCTGCCAATTGGCGTAGGGTTGCTAGAGCCTGTGTTGCCTGTCACTCTGCCATCGGGCGTAGAGTGTGAGGGGCGCTCGTCCCTACCAACTGGTGTAGGGGATTGTTGCGCAAGTCCGAGTTCGGCTGAAATTGCAGCTAAACATCTGCATCCAAATCCATTAGGTAAATAAAGCCGAATTGAAAATATAATATATCTAAACCAAAAAAAGGTAGAATAAAAGATCGCAAAGCAAGACGCAATAAACTACGCACCAAGAAACAAAAAATTATACGGAGCAAAAAATGTCAAAATAGACACGGAAGAAAAGATGTGGCATGCTATGCAGGCCGCAAAATAACACACCTGTTCGATCGCCATCCCGAAGTAATAATAGGCGGCCGAATTTGGTCGATTGGAGTCGTCAATTTTTTTGGTCGGGTTCTAAAAACTAAAGGAGGGAACTTGTGTAAAATTTAAGTCGAAAGAGGGGGATGCTGGCGCCACTCCTCTCCTTCTCGCCCTGGGCCCGACCCTGAATAGATGGTAGTGGCTACTCCTACTAAAATGGAGGTTCCTCGGCCTGAAGTCGCCCTTCGGCTTGTCGACTTGTCTATTCCTGTTGTGCCATAGCGCAACAGATATTTTTGCTGTTGCGCCGCAGCGCAGCAACTATTTGTATTAGTTGAGTCATAGAATGTATTGTTACAAATACCTGGCAACAAGCGGTAAACGCGGTCTGTGTGTACCAAACACTTGCATGTTTCTTAGATAATGAATTCCCTGTTACTTTTTCTGGGAAGGCATTGTTATTGTGTTTTATAGAGATCGCTGCAGAACAGGTTTTAGCAATCGTTAGGTCAGTTTGTCTGAAATTTAAAAGTTCACTTCTGGAGTTTTTTACCGTAGATTGCTCTTGTTTGAATCACAAAGTTGTATACACGCAGTGGTGAAGATGCTTGATGAGTCTTAAGCGGTAAATTTGAGAATTCGACGTCCTAAAGGGCCTTTTCGTGAAAAGTTAAAAAGAATCGAAAATCAAAATAACTATTTTTGTGAAAGGGGCCTTACACATCAGGTTTTATGCAGTTTGTACTTAGAGGTGGTCTGATTTTACTTTCGTATGTGTTTTTACGCGGCGGCCTTAGCCGCCGCGTATATACTATAGTGCAAAGGTCTCATATGCTTAGCACACAAATTGAACTATTCTACTGTAATCTGGCTGCTAGGTCAGCAGATTACACTGTTTTTGTGGGCGTGTGTGTCAGTTTGTGTAGGCAGGGAGGAACAGGCAGCGCTTCCATTCGCAGGTCTGCCAAGTGCTGAAAAACGCTGTGGACAGCACACCGTATTATAACGAAACCTGTTGCATCAGCGTTTTGTAGATTATGTATCAGAACATCCGAAACTACATGAAACACTTGGAAATAGCAACCGAATCATGTGATGGACAGAAATGTCCTTTCACTTCAGGTTCAAACCCAATTGTTTTGGCTCCCCTGCTGCAGTTTTGAATGTTTTTATCCCAAGTTTTGGCCTTTTCCTTTCCCTAGTGTTGTTTTAGGAATAAGTTCGCTGCAGTAATGCAACTTATTAACTAAGTGCATGCAGAAAATTTCTGTTTGCCACGGAACAGTCATGTTCCTTCTACTTTTGTGGAACTAAAACTTTTTGTTTACATATTTTTAAAACACATTTTCAGTACTTGAAATGTAAATATGTGGAATGAATTAGGATGGCTCGCGATTTCTAGCGTGCATATGTACGTAATCTTGAAACCAAAATTGACAGCACAAAGTCGATTGCGTCACTGAAAGTCCCCCTCAGAGGCAAATTTAGACTCATTATTCGACTGTAGCTACATAGATCTATAAAGTCTAACTATCCTATTTGAACTTTTCTGATATAGTAAGCGATGACATTGCAGGCAGAAATTGATATATATCAAGACTGAAAGTGGTCATGTTAAGTTATAAATATTGGCAATAAAGCATTATGGTGCCGCGTTTTATATTCGAAGAATATCCTCAGCACTGCAAGCACGTCACAATGACATGTTTCCAAAAATAATTCAACTCTACTCGCAAAACGTGCTTGTTATGCGATTCTTATTCTATGCGAGTTTAAGAGACAACTTTGCTTTTGTTGGCAACAGGTTATTTACTGTGAGACAGCTACCGTATACCGTACGCTGAATATGCACCTGCAGAGAAGTCCCGCTACAGTGTCAGAATTAGCAAATTCTATAATCAGTTATGCGTGCAGGCATACACTAAACTCATTAGGAAAAGTGCCTGTGCAATGTTCTTTAGTTTCTGCAGTGTAGCTATATTTTACAGTGTACACTGTATTTATAACTGTTAAATGTCCACACTAACGCCAATCCTATCATCAGTTAAAATCCCGGCGGAGCGGATACTGGTTTTGTGTTTCTTACTACTATGAACTTCTGTTGCCACAACTACATACTACAGTATCAATAATAATCAGCACTAGTACGCTCGTTTGTGCAGTAGTTTCGATGCGGTGACCGCAAACTCTAGTGTATATAGTGTTTTGTAGAAAATAGAAATGCACATATAATAACAATATGGTATTGCAGTGCCATTGTTTTTGCAATAAATGTAATTTAATTTTTACAATCCTCGTAAGACTAAGCATATTAGGGAGGGTCCATTTGATTAGTTAAAGCATGCCTGACTATGTTAAAGCATATTATGACTAATTTAGAGAGGGTTATCAATGCAATCTCAACGCTCGAGTTTGCTGTTTCCACCCCCATGCGTAATTGTACAGTAAATTAAACTATCGTTATTCGTTACTGTATCCGCCCGTTTGTCCTGTAATTATACATTATGAACAGTTGCCAAAAATTCTTGCGGTTTAAAATTTTGTAGAAACTTCGTAGAAATTTATCAGAAAATTCAAGGTTTATATATTTACGTATCCGAAAATTCCGGTCCATAGTTCGTTCCGGTAACTTGAGCGCAGCACTCCTTTTTATTACATGTACGTATACACATTACTATTCTGACAGCGTGGTTTGACCGGACATTTTGAAATATTGCCTGCAGAAGTTCAAACTAAAGCTGAATACGCTCGTGTTCATGTAGTTGACTGTGGTTTTAGTTTATTAAACACAGCACTACATTTACGTATGTACTGTATATAGTATGTATGCATGGTGCAGGCTGAAATGTGTGTTAATATTAGCTAGAGCTTAGTAGCTAGCAGAGTTTGCAATCGGCTTGACCCGCGAGTTGTGTTACCCGGGTCAAAAATTTTGGATTGTTTTCCCCGTTCGGTCAGTCACAGTATCTGGGAAGCGCAAACTTATTAACAAAAGTTTTCCATCTGGAATAGAAATTGTCTTCTTCTAGTTAAGGGGTAATTGCGTTTTTAGGTGTTTTTTTGGAAAGCCATAGCTCAGCGTTTACAAACTCAAATCGCAAGCGGTCTTTTGCATAAAGTAGACCTATTTTAGTAGACCTTTTTTGCCTGAAATTATGCTGTGTATTGAAAGTAAACCATTGGTCATCTTTTTAGGACAAGCTTTTAAAAATTAGCCCTTTCCAAAATTCAAGTTTTTTTACAAAAAGTTTGCGCCACAGCTCTGAATCACACGATTACCTGTTGTGGCTGAGAGTTTCCAAGGTTTTTGACACGTCTAAAATCCCCAGGCATGTCCCCCACCAAATATAACGTGTTTTCTTATAAGTAATGCCCTCTAAAAATGTCCATAGGTGAAATTTCGAAAAAGTGAGAGACATGCCTGGGGATTTTGACCTTTATAGTACAGTGCCGAAAATTCGTGCTCAGGCGTCATTTGTAACTTGAGTTCTGTGATTACATACAAGATTACATAGATATCACAAAAACCTCGAAAACGCAACTACCACCTTAAATGCCTGACACATTTAACAGTAAACTACATTCCATAAGGGCTTGACGTTCATGCTTGAAAATTATGTTCGATGCTTACATGCTTTTAGTGAAAATTTGGCCTGTTGTTGACATTACGTTTTACCTTTTCGGCCATATTCTCAAGCCAATAACTTCGAGTTTCGTGGCTATGAGTATAGTTAACGGATCGTACCCAGCCCAAGCCCAGTAAAGCTGAGATCATGAGGTTATGTTCTTCTATGAAGAGACTTCTCTTTGTTTATGTGCAAGAGCTAGACGCACGAAGTACAGTACTGCGCATAAAAAAGTTCCCTGTTCGTCGGCATACGACGAGGTTCATCCGTCGCGAAAGGTGACCGAGGTTGGCCGGAAGGTGACGAACAAAAAATTTTTTGAAAAAGCGCTCCAAAACACGTTAACACTATAAATAAGTGAAAAATTGAAAATTTTTTGTTCGTCACTTTTCGGCCACCGTTCGTCACTTTTCGCGAAGGATGAAGCTCGTCGTACGCCGACGAATAGGAACCTTTTCTACGCACAGTACTCTATATATGGATGTGTATATAAATGCATATATTTATTTATATAGGTATATATTTAATGGTTTATTTTACCGTAACTGGTTTATACTGAAATTAGTGGAAATAGTTTTAAGCCAAACAAGTCTTACGATAGATCTGTGTAGTAAAATGTTTAAATGATTTTTGTTATCGCAGACGTGAAGAATGCACCCTGGCTTCTGAGAGACAAAAATTTAATGATTGGCAAAAAATTTCCCATTTTATTTCCACGTGTTCCCAGTTTTGCGACTGATCGTATGTAAAAATGACAGCATTTTATAAAACAAGAGGCAAGCATATTAAAACCGGTCCCGTCGAACTTTAGTGCTGTTAGACGTTAACGCAAGATAAGCCCCCAGGCAAAGGAATCTAGATTTTTCGTACCACACTGCTACCGGTGGGAATTGTGGCTTTGGTTAAATAAATAATAACCAATTGTATACTTGCATCTTTACCTTAATATAATAAAAAACTTATTCAGGGGCTCTTTAGAACCCGTCATATCGATTGATGTACGTACATACTTATATTATTCATATATATATATATATATATATATATATATATATATATATATATATATATATATATATATATATATGTATATATATATATATATATATATATATATATATATATATATATAATATAACGCAGGTCGGTATAGGACATTATGCCTTTTGAGGCGACACCTCTCCAGGGCCAACAAGCAGGCATGAGCATTGCACCCCATGGCTAAATCAGCCAGGACGTTATATCCAGGGCTTACTTTTTTATATATGAGTGATGTGGATCGGATCGGAATCGGATCGGCACGAAATTTCGATTCGGTTGCTTAATTGACGATCCGATTCGATCGAGTTTGCCGCAGCTGTACATGTATTGTTATAATCACAATAAGTTGATGCCATCGTGACCATTTAATTCTGGTCCATATTTGTTCTCAAGGCCCAGGAACTCAAGGACCAGGAGAAACATTGGTTAGGTTTCTGTAAAAAAATGCCTAGGTTTCGGCTAATTTGTTGCGTACGCATTAGCCTTGTCTCGAATACTGTCATATTTCCCCATACAGGTTTCTTGGCTTAGGGACAAACCGACAGGAACAATGAAATGGACAAGTGTGTTCCCAGTAGAACGTTCTTGTTGCATTCAAGTCTGACATGCCCTACATGGTTACGCGACACCCTCCACTCAGCCTTTGCATAACCGTGCCGTATGAATTTAAACGGAAAACATCTACCGTATACTTACATGAGTAAAAGTTAACCAGCAAAAAGTTTTTGTAATTAGTGTAAAGTTACCAGTTGCCAGTCAAAGGCAAGTAGGTGCTTTACTGTGATTGGGTGATTATATCACCTGTGTAGGGATGTTTTCAGTTAACTGGTAACTGATTCGTTTTCAGTTAAAGTTAAGCAGTTACAGTTAACTGATAATAACTGATAACTGAACTGCTCTGATTTTCCAAAACAGTTAAAAACTGATAACTGAACTGCACAATTTTCAGAAGCAGTTAACTTAACTGTAACTGAACTGCTTCGATCGTGAAAAACTGACTGAAATCAGTTAACTGATTTTATTTTCAGTTATATGCAATAACTGAAAATAAATTTCAGTTAAGCGTAGAAAATGTTTTTGATTTTCAGTTTTCAAGCATAACTGAAAAGCGACTATTCAGTTCAGCTGTGGGAACATTTCACAAATCAATAAATCCCACTATTTTACGTGCGTATTTGTATATTTACTCACATGTTTGTATATTTACTCACGCGCATACAAATACTGTTTTTGTACACGCAGACATTTTCGTTCGAACCTAAAAGTCAATTGATTATTGGCTGTCGGCCTACAACGCGACACTAAAGTCCTCCTGCCATTAGCTTTTTCTTGTCTAATTTTCACCCTCCCTTAACAGCTTCCGTGGAAGTGTGCAGCGATTTTTCAGCCTTTGCGGCTCGTGATTCACTGGCAGCCGCATAAAACTAGGTGGTAAACGCTTAGAAAAAGAAGCAATATTATCCAATAACAAAGCTAGGTAATTTAACGTAAAAAAGTGAAAGTGAGTTTTATCATTGTTTTGCGAGAATTTTGGTTTTAAAATTTAAAGAAATTTTATCCTACAAGTACATATGTGTAGGCATTAATGCGTGCTACATTATGTAAAAATCAAATTTACTTTCAAATTTACTCTGGATTCAAAGATGAGTCGGAGTCAGTTGATTCCGAAGTCAAAGTATAATATATAGATGGTGCATGCTTTGACTCCGAATTCAAGCGACTACGAGTTCGCTATTACACCGGAGGCTGTAGTAAGCATTTTGTCTGTACTGTCCTAACAGAAATTTAGTAGACTGGCAGTAACTGTGTCGAAATGAAATCATATCTACTTATGAATGTCAGAATAGCTGAACAAGAAATTAACATTTTTAGAGAAATAACTGAAAATATTTTCAGTTAAAGTTATCAGTTACAGTTAAGTTAACTTAACTGTAACTGAACTGATTAAATTTTGGCGAAATTAACTGATAACTGAACTGATTTAATCTTCAGGTAATCAGTTAACTGATTAACTGAACTGATTAAGATTTCAATAACTGAAACCATCCCTACACCTGTGGCTGTCAAACACACAAGGCTGTCTTGAATTCCAAATTTCTTTACACCATTAATATAAAACACGTACATTAGTGAATCTGAATATTAGGTGCACATAGAGTACGGTAGAGTTCTCACAGAGTCTTTTGGTACATTATAACAGCATGAAGAATATGTGGAGTCAATTTTACTTTTAATCAACATAGAACAGTCACAATAATTGGGGAAATGTGTAGAATGTTGACAAAACTTATAAGCATGTAAACTTGATTTCTTTCGCGACCGTGGTACCAGGTGAACTTGAAGAAGGATGGGTCAGTTTATCAATTTATTCTTTGTAAAGGGGTCATGATGAGTATGTATTTTTTGTTTCAGGTGCGGTACACAGGGTTTCAGTTCCTACCGATGGAAGAAAGGAGAAACCGCTTGCTTGAGGATTGCAGAGAAGGATGTGTGGAGATAGTGAGCTCACTTTTTTTAGCGCACTGTTTTTATTAGTGACAAGCTTATGACGTTTAGCTTTGAATGCATGAAACTAGTATTATCAAGAGTGCGTAATATGAAGAGTATGCCACTCTTCGGCACCCCAGCTTTGCCGCAGCGGACATGCTGCGACCATTATCTCCCGAAAAAAGCCACAACTGTAGAGGATACCCCCCTACACAAACGAAGGCATTTCCCTCAACTTTGGGGGGGACTCCCCCCCACGAATGAAGGCATAGGTCTCAAACGTGGGAGGGACCCCCCCCCCCACAAATGAGGGTATACCCTCAAATGTGGAGGGGGGACCCCCTCACGTTTGGTTCAACCTAAAAATGACCCGGAGACGCCCCGGCCACTTTTTGAGGTAAAATTTCGTTCCCAGGGGTATTTTGAGGTGCTGAACTCAAATCCGGGGCTCATTTTTGTCGCTATGGACCCAGTTGACCCCCACGGGCTACAGTACCAACTTGAGGCATTTTTTCAAAATTGAAATGTTTCATGTCTAAGTGTTATTTTGGCCCCGAACACGAGTCCGGAGTCCACTTTTATCTACGATCCTCTTGGACTCAAATATGCCAGGCTGCTTTCTTTTCCATACTACTATTCGCTACACCCTCTAGGCTGCCGGTATGTATTTTTGCGAGAGTTTGGTACAGATATGTAGGTACGTACAATTTTTACGGTAGAAAATTTTCAACAGCTTTTTGGTGAAAAGCGCATTCTAAGAATTTTCTGTGTTCCTGACGATCCTGATCGTTGGGAGTCCAAACAACTATTATTTTGGGTTTTTTCTTTTATTCACCCCACAGTCTGAAATTCTAAGTTTACTGAACCGTTTTTCATAATTTTCGCACAACTTGACTTCTGTTAGCATCATAACTTTGAAAGAATTAAAAACATTGCCAGCAGACCACAACGGGTTGCTGACTGTAAGTGGGCCCTCTATTCTAGGCGGAGGATCCTCTATTCTTAGCAGAGGACCCTCTATTCTGGGTGGAGGAGCCTCTATTCTAGACAAAAGACTCTCTTTTCTAGGCACAGGACCCTCAATTTTTAGGAGTGGACCCTCCATTCTCAGCAAAAGATACGTCACCATTGGCACACAACTCCCCTTACTGTAGCCGCCGCACAACCCTTGACGAAGTTTGTGTCAACCCCGCCCACACACCGCCCAGGTCTACAGACCCAACCCAAGGACGGTCCAACTTCTCCTCTGGTTTTGTGTATCTTCTTCGGTCGTAGATGTAAACGTCATCATCGATAACAACTTCCGGCAAGCAACTGCTGGTCAAGGTACTGCTTTGACAGTTACTGACCGAAGAGCTTCGTCCAAAAACTTATCGTCATTAATAAAGTTTCTTTATTTCGGCGTATCACCAGGTGCGGAAGATTGCTAAGTATGTCACCACTGATTTAGTAAGAAAACCTGTTTGGACCCATTTCCTTGCAGGTGTGCAGGTGTGGCACGAAGTCGTGCTTTGATATAAACCCACGCTTTGATAAAGCGTCGGCCATCTACTTTTCCTTGTCCGGCGTGTGTGTCAATGATATCTAGTGGTCGCAGAACTTCTACACACGTTTCTGCTGCTTTGCCATCCTTACAACCAAACCCTCATGATAGCAGTGAGTGTCTTGTTGTCCATTCTGATTTCAACAGATTTTTTGCTAATTGGAATTTATCAGTAGGTACAGCAGTTTGATTATTTGCTGTTCTATTGTGAAGTAAGAGAGGCCCCCTAGAGTACTTAAAGGGATTTACGACAGCTCATCGTCGGCCCAGTAGCTCAACGGTAGAGCACTGGTCTGCAGATCCAGAGATAGGTCGTTCGGATCCCCCCTGGGATCATTCTGATGATGACGCTGTCGTTCTTTCGGTAAGAATCCCCCCTCCCTTTCTTGACATGGCGAGGCTTCCATGCCGAACTCCGGATCCCCTGGTCGTGGTCTGAGTGAGATAGCGTTAGGCTGTTGGGTGACTAGTCGCACCCCATTAGACTGCTAATGGGCATGGGCAGAGTGGTGGTGAGTATATGGAGGAATGAGATAGCCGGTTGTAGCTTAGCAGTGGAGCCGCTCCTTGTTCCGGCTAGGAGTGTAAGCTTATCAGTTTCTGGCAGTGTTCGCTGATGATGAGATTAGGGATGGGCCTCGCGACACTGGCCTTATAGAAACTGATAGGAACGGCTCCCGACGGCACTTCCCCACTCCGGGCTGCCCATAGCTTGTAGTAGCGGTGCACGGCCCAGGGAAACTTTGGGCTGAAGTTTACTAGAAGGGGAGGGATGTGAAGTAAGATAGGCCCCTAGAGTACTTAAAGGGATTTACGACAGCTCATCGTCGGCCCAGTAGCTCAACGGTAGAGCGCTGGTCTGCAGATCCAGAGATGGGTGGTTCCAATCCCCCCTGGGTCATTCTGATGATGATGCTGCCGTTTTTTCGGTAAGAATCTCCCCTCCCTTTCTTGACACTATGAGGATTGGTGCAAACTCAGGTTCACTGTCTGTCATTTGAATGCTTTGAATTTTTGCGGCCTCAGATGAAGTATCCACATCATGACACACACCCATCATTTGGCCAACGATGGATACATTCACAACTTTTGCCTCGCCGTAGTTTCCAAGGTTCACAAACACTTATTTTCAGAAGCGCGGTCGGCAAGAATGAAGGCCATCGACGGGCTTGAAAAATACTTCACGGTTATGACCGTCCACTTCACGCACAAACGTCATTTGGCACAGTTGCTGGTCCTTTTCAACGTCGTATCCTGCTTCGTCCATACAAAAGTCACAAACCAAAAGCTGCTACCGTCCTAAGAAAACAGTAGTGTTTCCCTCACTCCGTCTGCAGGCTTATTAATAAGGGCTAACATTGTCCGAACAACAGAACCATCTCCAGCAGTTATGTCACTAAGACAAAACGAAACACGTGATTTTATTACGAAAAAAACCCAATTTCAGCCTTCAAAATTACAGATTACAGTGACTATGTGGCTGCTAAATCTCACCACCTGTTTTCTCTCTGTTCAACATTTTTTGGTTAACCTTCAGCTTTTTACAGTAGTTTTTATTTTCCAGGTTCACCTTCCCTCGGGCATTAACTTGCAGCTATTTATCGAAGCAGAAGAAGACCCCCGGGATATTGCCGGTAGCTCTAGTCAACAGCCTACCTCTCACTCTCGAAGGAGGGATTACGCTACTTACAGGGAGGAAGATGCCAAAGTACTTAAGTAGCTAGATTATTGTTGTCCAGATGGAGAGTTATATGAGCTGAGTGTATTAAAGATGGGAATGTGGTCAGTAATATTTTTTGGCGACAATTTTATTCATGTTTTTTTAAACAAACATTGTTTAGAATTAACACTGCTTTCATTTTTGGGCATATTACACAAAAAATTGTACCATTTTTTGAAACAAATTTTGCAGGCGTTTTTCGTAATATGAAAACGATGTTTTTTGCTTTCATTTTATGTATTCAATGTGCGAATCCATTGCTTCATTACAAAAGTAGCACAAAAATTGGGATAAAAATTGCCGCGCCTGCCGCGAAAGCTGATAACAAAGCTGATAACCAGAAAAAATTAAAACTCAAGTATATATTTAATTCAGAATAGAAAAACTTCAGTGTTTATTTTCTTTTCTTCAGCGTTTTTTATAATGTTGCCATTTGTTTTTGCAGATTCATTTATGCAGTCACTTTATCCTGAACGGCGTGTGCGTGCGCTGGGTTGGCTGGCTTTCGGTGGCCAATCTGGGAGGCCAGGGGGCCATCCAGTTCGACGACTCTATGGCCCAGGCCGAGCAGCTCAGTCAGGCCGCCACGCAGGACCCCCCCACCCCCTTCCTCGCATCCCACCCCCACGCCCACCACACACATTCCACAAGCGGAGTGCCGGTACGGCCCCCAGCCAACACCAATCAATTAAGCCTGTTTCACACGATTTGGTTTTTCAAGGGAATCTTCTTGCGTCCCCACGCGTCCCCAAGGGGATCCGCATGGAGATTGGAGAGGCGTGAGAACACACGGGATTCCCATGGGGAACCACTTAGGGACGCATGGGGACGCAAGGGGATCCCGTTGAAGGTACCCGAGGCGACGCTTGGGCTTGGGGTCTCTCACGGCGATCCCCTTGGGGAAAATCCCCTTAAAATCCACATCGTGTGATGTGAAACAGGCTTTAAAGTCTGACCAAAAAAATTGCTGAACACTGAGACAAATCAGTTGGCTTGATTTGTGTGACAACTCGTTGTATTTGCAGTTCATTCTTTTCGTTTTGAAATAGCGTTTCATTCTTTATGTCTCAGGGTCCAGCATTTTTTTGTTCAGACTCTAGTATACTGTTACTAACTTATTAGTACTGCTAGTAGCCGACTAACTATGCCTATGTCCGACGACACGTGTACTGGATCCGTAGTATCACTACGACTGTAGTTTGCTATGAACCAGTGGTGAGGCAAGGGTAAAGTCGCGCTTTGTGGTGTGCAAAATCAAGCTCTAATCTTATGCACTATAGCGCAGTAACACGTTGTTTCACCTTAGTGAACTTAGCTTCACAGAGATAATATAATTTTTTTCACTTTCAATGTATAAAAGTTGTGAGTTAATATTTATTTTACAAATAACTCATGTTTAGGGAGGGAAGATGACATAGGCGAAAGATGCCAATGCCGGCAGCTGCTAGTCACAAGAACCTGAGGTTTTACCAAATGACAGTGCTTGTAGCGAACGGAAAGTTATTTTAAAGAATAGCTTGTTTCTGTCAGTTTTGCTCAACGTAGGTAACAAATTGAAAGGACTAGTTATATGTAGGTACACACGACTGTCACACGGCTGCAACATCTATTATGCAGAGCGCCACCTTAACAACACTATTGAATAATACACTCGCAGCTTCATAAATGACCAGTACTACTTAAGGGGGGGGGGTACTCAAAAAAAATTTTTTTTTTTTTTCTTTTTTTCCCCCATATTTTCTTTCTTTTTTTTTTTATAAAACGACAAAATCAGAAGCACGGTAGAGAGTTGATTTTTATTTTATAAGGTATTTTTTTGGATATAAATATATAAATTAATAAATGTTATATTATTATTCTTAAGCCTGGTTCATACTTGTCCTTGTCCTTATAGCTTTGTCTTTTAGCGATTTCAGAAAAAGGGCATAGCCAAATAAGCTGATTTTTTGCATGACGATAGTTGAGGTCACTTACATAACTCAAATAATAACATACAGAGCCTAAACAAATAATTACATAACTCAAACACATTTGTCAATTTTTCGTAGCAGCTGACCGAAATTTGTCCTTGTCTCTGTCTCTGTGTCATTAAGGACAAGTATGAACCGGGCTTTAGGCTACTAGCGGTTTTATAAGGATTTTTTCTAAAAGAGTGAGTTGCATTTGTTTGAGAAGAATAGTCTCGACACCGACCTTAGGCACTATTGGGTCAAAATCGTACTTTTTCACTCGATTAACTCTTCTGGATGACTGCGTTTTGAAATTTCCCAGCCGAACCTCACAGCCAGCCTAAACCTCACAAATTTACCAGCTGTGTTTCCGCTGCTAACAGTTTGTTTTAGTGGACATTCCCAAACGTGGACTTTACCATAGCTATCAAGATGCCGTTTCAAAGATTACTACATTTGTATTTATGTATATAAGATTTTGAACAGCAATAGAAAAACGGGAAAATTATATTAATTTGGAGTTGTCTTACGGTAGAGAGTTGCACAAACAAGGCACGCGCCATTGGTTTACGTCTTGAAAATATATTTCATTGGCTACGCGAATCTTTAAATTAGAATCGTTGAAGTGCGCAAAAACTGGATGGCACTCCTAAACTTTTTCTAATTAACTGAAATTTTGTCACTTTTTCAAATGTGAATTTTGTGCTAAATTTTCATTTTCTTGAATGGAAATCATTGAAAATATCCATTCTTTGACTTTTCTTTAAATTGAAATTCAATTCCATTCAAGAAAATATGGAGTAAAACGGAAAATACCGTTGCATTTTTTCATTCAGAAATTCTACTAAAAATGAGGATAATTTTTCGTTGTGAATAACGTTGACTTTGACATTGCAAAAATTGTTAAATCCTGTGAAAACTGGCCAAGGGTTAACACTAATTTTCCTTTTACCTATGTTGACGAATTTTACTCAATTTTGTTCACAATTCGTTGTACGTTGTACGTACTTTCAAGGGTCTTACTGTAGCTACTATCTGATTTTATTGAAATACTTATTGATAAAGACTTTGATAGCTATAAAGCTGACAAAACTTCTAAGCTGGCGACTTGAGGCAGACATGTTAGTGGCGGCTTTACCAAAAGACCTCATGTTGAAGGAATTTCAGGAATTTGGCAAAAGTTTGTGAAAGTTGGTCAAAATGAGGAATGTGTGGACACTCGGCATAAACATTGACCAACGCCCACCCACGTCATAAAATGCTGAATTTCACCAACATTTTATGGTGCTTCGGAGCTACTAATGTGTATGTACTAAAACATTTGTTATTGAGCCGATTGATGAATTGGCGTATGTATTAAGTAGTTTGTACGTATTCTAGGTTCTAGCGATTTTATTTCAGTCATCTTGATTGATTCAACTTTTAGTCATAACTGACTGAGTAACCCTACTGTCCAGTGTCTACTCACTTGCCTAGTACTATTGCTGGGTTTAGTAGTATACTAGAGACTTTTAATAACTACAAGCAAAGTTAAGTACTGTACTAGACAGTGAAGGATAAAGCTCGTTGTACGCCCTTTTCTACATATAACTTTGTTTATCCCACTTTTCATTGATAATCAATTAAAAGAAATACTATCTGGCCAAATGCGAAATGAACATCACAAATGGAATCACCGAGGTCATTGTTTTTCCTGTTGGGCCATAGCCCAACAGGTCTTTAATTTTGATTCTGGCATCTTAACGCTGTGTTAGCGTTAAAGTGTTTATGTGCGGAGTGTGTTTTACACGTCTTCTATCGTAGCTGTGCATCTGTCACACTAAAATGCCTTGTATTTTCACTGAGTTGTGGAGATCGGGGCTGTTGATGTTGCTGTGGTGAGAACGTAATTCGAAATACAAAAGACTACCAAAAAGTTATCAACTGAGACCACTCGACCATACAGATCAGTACAGTCCCGAGACTTCACTAAGTAGTAGGATATTATTAATAGGATATAAATTATTCTGCCTAAGCAAATTGATAATAATTACCTTACTATTAACAGGATATAAACTTATCCCAAGGAAAAAATGATGAAAATAAAAATCAGGATCCAAGTATATACACCGTTAAAACCTTCTTTACCTACCAAATCCTGAAATTTAAGACAAACTCGCTCGTGGAAAATTTTTAAAAAGTTGGCCAATGTCCACAGCGTTAAAATACTATTACCTAAATTATTTAACGATAACTAAACCATCTAAATGAGTGGTCTCCGTGGCGCAGAGGACTAGCGGTAGCGCATTGGTTTCATAACCAATAGTTTTCTGGATCGAGCCCAGCCGGAGACAATTTTTTTAATTTTCTGCAATATTCGTTCAAGCAGCTGCTAATTGTTTATCAGCAATAACTCATTTTACGTCTTGACCCTGTATCCATCGTCCACTTTGTACAAACTTTGCTAAGATGGTTACAAAAGAAGACGTTTTGTGTGGAAGAGAAATCAAGCAAGTAAGTTAATGCTGTAGCTGGCCCAACACGTTTACAATGGCCTCTGGCCAATGTATGTACTTAAAAATAATACCTGATGCTTACTGAATGCTTTTGCCGCAGATTGGGCTTGTTTGTATCAAAGTCATGTATTCAAGAGTGATTGATGCTTCAAAGTCTAATCAGATCAGTGAACTGTAAGACAAAACAGGTGGCGTGATTTTTGTGACCACTCGCTGTACTCTTGATGCTTGCAATTTGTGCTTTTCTTAATGATATCTTGGATTTATTTAAAGTCTGACAAAAAGTAGTTGCACCACTTGAGAAAACAAAACATGTGATTTCGTTATGAAAAGAATAGATTTTGACTATCAAGAGTACAGCAAGTAGTCGCGGAAGTCATGTCACTGAAATAAGTAACTGGCAGGGTTGGCAAGTCTCTGGTTTGCAACCGAGACTGAGACCGAGACCGAGACCGAGACCGAGACCAGGCTACCGAGACTACCCAAACGAGACCTACGAGACCGAGACCAGCCCTTGGGGGACCTTTTTTTCAAGTTTCAATTGTAAAATTTTTTGAGAAACTTTGAAATATGAAAAAAAGTTACAAAAAAGTGACCCTTAGGTTATGAGGTTATGAGTGTATGACTTGCGAACTTGCGAGAAACTTAACATTGTAAAAAAATCTTCGTGACTTCAGAAAGTTATCAAAACTTGAAGTCTCATCGGAAATACCGAGACCACCCTATGGCAGGTCTCGGTTTTCCTACCGAGACCGAGACCAGCCTAGTCTCGGGTTTTTTACGAGACCGAGACCGAGACTGCCAACCCTGGTAACTAGCGCATCTATTTTTTGTCAGACTTTAGTTTGTCATTAATAGTTTTTCTGTTTCAGAGCGGCAGTTCGGACAGTGGCGCTTTAATGACCTCCCGCAGCCCCATCGAGCCTCCCGTCACCCAAAGACCCGAGACCAGATAATGAACGGCTATTCCTTAAATCCCATTAATCCACTAAAGTCCATTGATTCAATGTTGCTGTTATCAACGTGGGTATCATGCTTTATGTAAACAAACCAGTACATTTTACAACTTTCTACATTTGTATTTGGTTTACTATTTTTTTCGTTTGTGGTGAGGCATTTTTTAGTCAGCTGGATTGAAAATGAACAAGTACATATATACGTAGTCCGAGATTGACTACTGACTAAACTATGTAAATTGTAACTCAAAATTGGACCTAAACTAAACAACAACGCCTTACGGTACGGCAACAGTAAGGCGTTAAAAGCAAAGATATGTATTTCTTACGGATAGACTCATTGAGATCCTCTTTTAGTTCTGCACATTCTCTTTCCAGTACTTTGTGCCCCGTTGCTATTTTTATTTAAAAGGGATTCATATTTCTTTAGTCCGTTTAGTGTGCGCTGTGTTTCTTAGTGCAAGCCAGACGAGTTCTTAGCATAGATGCACATAGGGGGGGGTATCCACCCCCCCCTGAGGGTGGTCGGCACCGCACCCCCCCCCCCTGAACCCGCCACCCCCCCTCTGATGGCCAAGAAAGTACCCCAAAAATGCGTAAAAAATTGACTCATTGCAAAAAATTTCGCCTGCGGCCAAAAAAGTACCCCAAAAATGAGTTGAAACACGAAAAAGTTTGAAAAATTTTCGGCTGTCGCCGAAAAATGACCAAAACTAGGGACCACCCCCCCTTCCGCCAGGGGTCGGGCACCCCCCCCTCGCCGATTCCCCCCGTGCATCTCTGGACTTCTTAGTGCAAGTAAAATTTCGAGGTGCAAGCCTACTTCTTCTGTCAACTGACCTAAGGTTCGTAGTGCAAGTAGTAGTTTCTTAGCGCAAGCCAAGACATGAATGCTGTTTGTTTAATTAGACTAATTGGAATAAAATGAATAATAGCATATCAATTAGTTCAAATCGGAATACTAATTAACTTAGTGCAACAATTCAAGTGTCTAACTCTCTAACTCTATTATCACAACTCTAATTTTTGACTAAAATTAAAGTTGTTTGGTCGTTTGCCATTGCTTCTGACATTATCCTTGGCGCCTTGGATAAGGGTCATGGACATAAAGTGAAGTCAAAGAACAATACTGTGAAAAATTAACAAGTCGCCACCGTATTTTGTTTTACTGAAAATACATAGCATTAGAAAAAGTGGTTGTGGGGTCTAAATATTACTGGCGCGTGATAATATTGAACCCGTGTTCAGAGTATTCACAACCTAAACTTTGTCTATTTCTATCGTTAATTATTTCTATTCATTGTTCGTGTCAGTTTGATGACCATAGTGTTGTAGGACCCTATTGTTTGGAATGAAAATCCCTTCTAATTTATGACCTCACACCCACCTTGGTTAGGAATAAAATACGTGGGGTCTTTACCTTTGACAGAAACTGTATCATTACAATAACAAGTACCGGCTTGCACTAAGAACTTGTGGCTTGCACTAAGAAACTATGGCTTGCACTAAGAACCTATGGCTTGCACAAAGAATCTAAAGATTTAAATTGGAAATTTGGGCTTGCACTACGAACCGGCTTGCACTACAGTACCCAATCTTAGGGCCTATTTCTTTACCGGATTAAAAGGTTAATTATAATCGGACTAAACGGTTTAAAAATTGAGCTTAAAAATGCCATTCCAAAACCTCCGGATTAAACTGACTTAACTTCTTGCGCGCTGCTTTTTAATCGGACTAAACGCATTTAACTATGCACGCTAATGTTAAGCGTGCATGTTAAACCCGTTTAGTCCAGTGGTAGTTTTGGAATGGGGTCAGATTAAAACTAAGCAGCTGACTTATTTTAACTCGTTTAGTCCGTTCAGTCCGATTTGTCATTCCAAAACCTCGGACTAAAATAAGTCCGGTCCGTTTAATCTGGTAAAGGAATAGGCCCTTAGTGTGCACGTTTTTGCATGGTATTATTTACATAATATTATGCACTAATTATTGTTTTTCTGACTATGTAACTTACCTAATTGGATAAACTTTACGAATTTCGAAGATTTTCTTAAACCGTGGTTTTAGTTCAGTTGAAATTTCAGAGGAAGAGCAGAGATTGGCTGTGCTGCAGGTTTTAAATGTCAGCTGAGCTAAAACGACGGTTTACGAAAATCGACGCACTTTTTATTGAATCAGGTGATATTTCATAATGAAATCATGCAAAACGTGCTCAAACCGTAATTTAGTATGAGTGTATGACCACCTTTCTGAAATCTATCCTGAAAGTACAAAATAGTAAAAGTATATACTAAGCCAAATGTCCAAATGTGCCCAGGTAACAGAAGTTTTCAGTTCCACTCACGGAATTTGAATTTAAGTTGATTTAATTTTAGTTAGCAATAATTATTCTATATTCATGACCGTTTAAATTACTGGTATCAAACTGGTATGTAATCCTCAATTTTGTCATTTCGCAGTCACAGACTATAAGTTGAGCTCGCAGGATTTCGAAACCTAAGCCCGGTTCACACAGACTTACTTTTTACTTTTGCAAAAGTGTTCAACGCAACTTAACTAATTTCGTTGCTCCGAATTCATGCAAAGGCTCTTACGGCTATTTCACAAGATGTGAGAAAACGTCGGGTTTTCCCACGTGGGGTGCCCTATGGGGAGTTAGACAATGCTAGACGTTGACCCATGGTGCTTTATTCCGCCATATAGTGCCCTGTGCCTTTTCCTCATTGTGTGAATTAGACTTTAGTGAGCTGTTATTTGGTAATGTACAGTATACTATGTTGTAATGGTGTTGTAGTCACTTAATGCAGATGCAGGAATTGTCTTCTTTTTCATTGAATTGAATGTTCAATTTGTGCCAAGTTTCCCACATTGGCTTTATGTCCGTCTTTTTTATTTTTGTATATATTTGTTTACTATTTGTAATTACGTAATATATTCGAATTGTTGTCGTGCTAATGTGGAGAATAATTTTTAAAGTTTGATCCATTAAGACATGCGTATACATGTCTATATACAGTATTTTTGTGTAGTTTTTTAAAAATACGTATGTTTATAAACTTTAAATTGGAGCGATATTTTTAATAAACTGGTGCCATGTAGTTACTTAGCATGCATAATTAATTTTCTAATTAATCTAATAATTCATGTTATCAAGAGTTATATCCATACATGTAACGGGGTCAAAATTTTGGGGGGCCTCTCCGACCAAATTTTGGGGACCCTCCCCCCTGATCGACCAAAAATTCCCTAAATTTTGCCAAATTTTGTAAAATTTTCTCAAAAAAGTGCCATTTTTCCTAACTTTTGCCCCAATTTTATGGACCCTCCCCCCCGGCCCCTCGATTTTTTGGGGGGGTCCCCCATCCCCCCCCCTCATACATGTATGGTTATATCCATACCCGCCTCAAATCAAGACACATCTCTGATTCCAGGGAGGGACCCCCCTGAAATCAGGGATGTGTCTTGGTTTCAGGGCGGCTACCCCAAAACTACATTGGCTAATTAATATCTGACATATGCATGCACATGTTTTCAGGAGAATTAGAAAGAAGCACAGTTCGTTACAGTGATTGAAGCCGTAGGTTTTTTAGGTTGCAAAAACATTGTCTGAGATGTGCCTGTATGCAGTGTGTGCATTTTTATACGGTTTGACTAGATTTTTCGCAGCGTCCTTGGGAAAATGTGATTTTACTTTGGTACAAATCTGTAATCAGAATGTGATGCTTTCTGTGTCATTAAATCTTATATGTGACATTATCAGGCTGCTTGTTATACCATCTACCTACAATCTACACTAATAATTCTATATGATTCTAATAATAAGGCGCAAATTCTCATGTTGGCATTCGTATGTTTATGTGATTTGCCAGGCATGAAAGCTACGTGTGATTTTTCAGACGACGTGGGGCACGTGCGTACTGCGTACTCAACTAATTAAATACAGTACATCACGTAGATTTATTTATTTAGATAAATAAGTAGATGCAAGCAGTTTTTAGTAAAGTGCGAAAAAGCTTGTTTTTCCGGAATAAGCTAAATTAATTGGAAGCTCATCTAACAACTAAGTTGTGTAATATTTCATCTTTTTAAAGTGTTGCGCAACTACTTGACGGACAACTTTTGCCATGTTTTTGCAGGGCAAACAAATTAATTGCAACATCATTGCTGGCTTTAAAAACGCGCAAATCAGCAAAAGAGAGCCGAACATGCTAAAATTTCCGCAAAAAGCAGCCAGTTTAACAAGTGATTAGGCCGCGAAAAAAGGCAAAACACAGTTGCGCTTGCTCAAAAGGCTCAATTCATGTCTGCAAAATAAATCTATTGCGTATCACACTGCATCTGCGCTGAGTAAGTGCCTCCATAAACTTGACTCGGTCTTACGGTAGCTTTCTTTTGAATTATTAGCGCAAACATATGGGCTTAGGGCTTCCGGCGAGCAGTTATCGCAGCGTAGACAAGATCAGACCGGGTAGGCCTCAGACTCAACTCACCTTATGACCATGATTCATTGAAATGTCACATTTATCAGGCAAATTAATGTACCTAATCAACGAAATGTGGCCAAGACATATGTAGGCATTTATATCTACAATTGTGGTTTGTCGCATGTTGTAGTAAAGCAAATATTCACTTAACTTGAACGCCAAGAACCGTCGATTTGGATCACATCTACATTACATAATATTAGGTACATGAAGTCAAAGCCGGAATAGACAGCCGAGCTTAAATAGATAAGGCGAGAGCAGTCTACATACCTACTGTCTCCAAGAACATGTTTTGTACAGATGTACCATAGTTTCTGTTGAGGTAAAGTAAAAATTGAACCAATGTTGCTGTCGTTAGATTTCTACTTACGTCATTAGGCCACTTGTACTAACTGATACTAATAGTCTGGTGGCAACCTACTTAATGTTTCAAGCCCTAACTAGACAAGTGAACCTGACTGTGTTGTTTTAAAACGGCTAACGGCAGTTATGGTCTGCCCAATTGTTTTGTAAAATCATGCCAATGGCTGTCACGCTGACACTACAGTAAAAAACGGTAACGTGACTTTCGTAATTTGTCTGGCTAAAAAACAAACCATATGATTGTTATCTACAAGCAAAAGTACATAACAGTGTTTCACTCTTCTATAAGAGTGAGACACTAGTATATAATATGTGCTCTTGCTATAAGTATGAATCGAGCTTCTAATTGTAGGTATATATAGCTTTTGCATACTTCATTCGCATCGCAGCTCTCATTGTAGTTCCTGGTTCTCTGCTGTCCACTGTTCAGTTTGAAGTTTTAGGAGTGGACTGGGTTTGTTTGAAAGATTGATGAATTTGTGTGGCCTGGCATCACGATGGGACTGGTTGAACAGGGCCAGTTAATGAGGAGAACACGTGTTTTGGTGGTGTTGGGGAAAAGAAAAGTCCAAACTAATGAATGGCGGGCCCACCGAAGTCTACGCACACGCTGGCAAAAAGAGTTCATTCACGCAGCTGGCGTCAACTAGCTTAGCACGCTGCGTCGCGCTTATTGCCAACTAATAAATTTTCCGACAAACTCTACCTTAATTTTACCTACCTAACCTTCTTTTCATTCATAAACTTTGGCCAGGAGGACAATTCGTGGTTTTGAAACATTTCTTAGGCGGAAGTCGACGCAATTCCACATGAAAAAGACTAAAATTGGCTGTTCCAGTTAACCACCTTGGTGTTCCGGGTGATACAGAGCTGGGGCTGGTCACGCAATCAAAATTACGTTCGATTCATTTGTACGTAGACAGTTGTAATTGTCAGCGTTCTTGTCTCGCGTAATAGCTTGGCTTAATCTGCAAGAATTTTAAGGTGATGTGAAATTAATACATAAAGGCAGTCTCCGAGTCTCTCAAACGTCTCAGTAGGGCTGGGCACGGTTACACGGTACGAACCGTGTACACGCGTGTAATCGTGTACACGCTAAGGTTAGCGTGTACACGGTTAGGGGTCACTATCCGCGGTTACTTAGCGGTTACAGCGTGTACACGTTAAGACGCAGTAACCGCGGATACTGTAACCGGTTACTCTAAACGGATAGTGTAACCGGTTACTCTAAACGGATAGTGTAAACGGTTACTCTAAACGGATAGCGTAACCGGTTACACTATCCTTTTTCCGACTTCGTGTACCTGTTAAGAAAAATGTTCGCTTGGCTGCTGGATTTATGCAAATTAGCCTACAATCGTGCGCAAGCGATTTGCCTGTGTGTTATTTCATATATATACGCATTTGTGTGCAGGCCATATTCTTCAAGATATATAAAGGCATTGATACTGACAGCTCTGCATTGTCCCAGCCCATATGGTAGCTTGCTGGTCTGCAGATCTAGAGATGGGTGGTTCGTATCTTCCCTTGGTCATTCCTCCCCCTCTGCTTCTTGACGTTTAGTAACCGTGTAACCGTTTAGTAACCAACCGTTTAGTAACCGGTTAGTAACCGTGTAACCGTTTAGTAACCGTGGAACCGTTTAGTAACCGTGTAACCGTGTAACCGTTTACACGGTTAGTATCCGTGTAAACGGCTACACGGATACTTAGTGTGTAAACGGTTACACGGTTACACGGATAATTAGCGTGTACACGCGGATAATTGCAGTAACCGTTAGTTAGCGTGTACACGCGGTTGGTTACTAGCCTTCGAAACTAACCGTGTACACGGATAGTGATTTTGTAACCGTGCCCAGCCCTACGTCTCAGGACATCTTTCAGAATTTGTGTAATATATACGAGTAGAATTTTTCCTGGTCTTTAATTTTGATTCTGGCGCTATAACACTAAACTGTGCAAGAATTGCATCTGCCTGCGTGTTGAACGTCAGCTCATGTGTGTATGTGCGTGTGTCACCTAGATTTTCAGTGTATTTGTAGCTTAATTCTAATCAGCTTCCCTGAAGTGAATCGACTGTATTCTGCTATAAGTCGGGTCGAAAATTTTCAAAAAGGAACTGCCGGAGTGGATTCGAACCACCAAGCTTCCGATTACGGATCGGACGCAATACCAACTGAGCTAGCCGGTCACATACAAACTGTTGATGTAAAGCCTGTTTTACACGATGGGGAAAACGCGTGTGGTGCCCCTTGGAGCACCCCATGGGGTGCCACATGGTGCCCCATGGGGTGTCCCGAGGGGCACCATGTGGCACCGTGTGACACACCATGGGGTGCCCCGTGGGGCGCCATGTGACATCATGTGGCACCGTGTCACACCCGATGGGGTGTCCCATGGGGCATCATGTGGTACCGTGTGGGTGTGACACCCCATGGGCTGCCCCACGTGGGGAAAATCAGTATCGCTCGCCGTGCGTTTTTCCATGTGGCACTACATGCGACAGCCAATTAGTAAGCAGTATTGATGATCACTTGACTTTATACAAACGTTTGAAGGGGGACTTTAGGGCGTAAACTCAATTACTTGCGTTAATTTTTTAACCTTTGGTTAGTGTATCACAGCTTATAAGAGATCACCTCCTCAATTAGATCAAATTAAATAACAAACTTTGAAAAAACTTATTATTTTTTCACGTAATTTATGCACAAGGCACGTATCACTTATGCCGAAATGCAATGTAAAACCTTCGTAAATAATTAGTATATTGACCGTTGACGCTCCTACGAATTTAAATTCCCGCGCGTTCATGCCCCATCGTGTGAATACGTTTCCCCAGGAGTAGTATATAGGGGGCCCTATATACTACTCCCAGGGGAATCCCCGGGGGACACCGCACGGTACCACATGACGCCCCTTGGGGCACCCCATGGGGTGTCACACGGTGCCACATGGTGCCCCACGGGGCACCCCATGGGGTGTCACACGACGCCACATGGTGCCCCTCGGGACACCCCATGGGGTGTCACACGACGCTACATGATGCCCCAAGGGGCACCCCATGTGGTGTCACATGGGGCGCCCCACGTGGGGATTCCCCACGTTTTTTCCCATCGTGTGAAACAGGCTTAAAGCAGTATCAACTAAAATGTAAAACAGATTGAGTTGCGGACAGATTGCGTGAGCAGTCATTAACGGTTTACCTCGGGAACGTCTCACATAAAACTTATATTTAAGTAAGATAATTAGACGTTTTAGTTTGCGTGTACGTTTAGGTATTTGTAGGTTTAAGTACATTTTGAACAGATGATTCTGTTTGAACTGATATATACATTAGTTGGCGGAATTTTGTATTTTCTGCGAAATGTAGTCACTCGATTGTCATGAAATAAAGATGTCATGAAATAATCACTTAATCAATACACTTCTCACTCAGTTCGGATCACTTCTCAAGGATCTCGTTCGTAATGTGACGAGAGTCACAAGCTGTAACTTGCGCAATGCGCATGCGCGAAATTAAAGATGCAGCAGCTTGCTGGTGTTTTGACTTAGCTGCTATCAAGAGTACATAATTGCTTCTCACTCTATATAGAAGAAGAGTGAGACACTCTCCAGCCTGCCTGTGTTCTAGCACAGGCAGATGCGCTGGTCGTTTTCAGACTACATGTTGACATTCTATTCAACATGTGGCTGACCAATCAGCGCGTAGATTCCCTGCGTAACACACTTTAGTATATAATCGCTGATGCGTTGATAAGTATTAAGATAGGGATAAAAGCTTAATAACTCATTATTTATTCATAGTCTGCTTGCAAAAACATTAAAAAAGGTTTGCAAATACCTCTAGGGATATTTTGGCAAACTTTCAGCGAAATTGATTGAGAAACTTTTGAAATATAAACTTTTCTGAATTTCTTCAAAGTTTCTCAATCAATTTCGCTGAAAGTTTGCCAAAATATCCCCAAAGGTATTTGCTAACCTTTTTTAATGTTTTTACAAGCAGACTATGAATAAATAATGAGTTATTAACCTTTATCCCTATCCCGTTTTATGATTGGAGCACGTGCACAGGCGTCTGCCAATCAGAGAATAGAAGCTCGCTTCTGATTGGCTAGTCACATGTTGCATAGAATGTCAATATGTAGCCTGAAAACGACCAGCGCATCTGCCTGTGCTAGAACACAGGCACGCTGGAGAGTGTCTCACTCTTCTTCTATATAGAGTGAGACGCTATCATGTACTCTTGCTGCTATTTAAGGTAGCGCTCAGGGGAACCGACTTTGGCGTTTAATTTTTTTCAGCGACATTTATGACCATAATGTCTTGAAGGAAAGTTGTTCAAAAAGAAAATAGCATTCATTTGGTGTGCAAATTGTGATAAATTTTTTTTTTAAATTTTTTGGACAATTTTGTAGCCGTAGCAAAAAAATTCTTGTTTCCATATAAAATGATTACTCATATCATTGAAATATGCGGTTTCTTAGCTTTAAATTGATGTATTAAACTTAAGAATACGTTGAAGTTTTGCTGAGTTATTTAGCCGTGAAAATAGCAAATTCAAAATGAACAAGCAAAGCCCAATGCAAAATAGACGTGAAAATATCAAACCTATATTATCACTCTGTGAAATGAAACCTGCTGCGCTGCAAACAATCATAACAGGCAGAATGACTGAAAATGATTATCGGGTCCACGATTCTGAGGGCCTATTCCTTTACCGGATTAAAAGGACTGGACTTATTTTAGTCCGAGACTCCGAGGTTTTGGAATGACAGTTCGGACTAAACAGACTAAACGAGTTAAAATTAGTCTGCGGCTTAATTTTAGTCTGACCCCATTCCAAAACTACCACTGGCCTAAACGGACTTAACATGCACGCTTAACATTAGCGTGCATAGTTAAGTCCGTTTAGTCCGACTAAAAACAGCGCGCTAAAAGTTTAGTCCGTTTAATCCGGATTCCGGAGGTTTTGGAATGGCATTTTTAAGCTTAATTTTTAAACCGTTTAGTCCGATTATAATTATCCCTTTAATCCGGTAAAGGAATAGGCCCTCGACTGTTTTCTATATATGCGCTGCTTAGTGACATAGTTAGGCTTTAGCGGTCTCTGTGTATTGTGTGAAACTATGTGAGATTAGCAGTAGTGTGTACTAGTGCGAACAGTATGCGAAAGAATGTGTGAGCCTATGTAAACAATCAGAAACAAACAAGTAGCCCCTAGAGGGGGCATGGTTTCTTCCCGGTCATATTGAAGTTGACAAAGATTTATTTTCTAAAAATACCCTCAACCAGTGTTGCGAAACAAACTGCTAACAAAATCAACTCATACTCGTACAGTGAGTAAAAAGTAGACGGTGCATGTTTACCAAGCAAATGTGATCATTGCATGAGGTTAAGTAAGTTGCTGTATATTTCATCCAGTGAGTAGATTTAGATATGTAGGGAGGACAACACTGTTAATGTTCACATTACTTGACTACTGAATTACAAAATAAACCAGACCAATTTGGCTCAAGCACCAGGCCTGTTTCCAAAATCTTCTCCACGCAGTGAGTCTGAAGACAAAGCCGAGTCGTCAACTCACTTGTCATAACTACGTTGCTGTTAGTCCTGGGAATTATAACAGTGCATTGATTACACAGTCGTTTTTAATGAAATTCAGTATTAAAAGAATTTTTAAATTGAATGCATTCGAAAAAATAATGCCAACAGTCACTTTATTTTTTCATGTATTTATTATGTCGATGGTAATCTACTAATACGCCTAAACAAGTTATCATTTGTTGCTAGGTACCTTGACTGAAAGGGTTTTGAACTTTGCAAGTGATACGGTGCAATTATTTTGAGGTAATGAATTTTGGTCCTTGTTGGCTGTTGTTTTGAAACAATGGAAAAAGTACAGTATTTCAGGTTTACGTGTGTAAGTATCCACAAGGCAAACATCCATATACCACATTCGATAAGCGCACAGATTGAAATGAATCAAAATCAGCCTCGCCTAATTTGCATACTGATTGTATAATATGCAAATTGGTAAAGAGAAGTTCTGCGAATTGTTTCGCCAAAATAATGAGGGGAGCCGTGTGCGTTTGCGACGTGCCAACTAGATATAATGCAATTTGAACAAAGTCTAGCAAATGCAAAGCCAGGTACATAATATTTTACAGCAGACAACTAAATGCACACAACCATGTATACATTGAACACAGAAGTGGGACAGACACATTTGGAGCGCACACTCACATTCGCCTACATCTGCACAATTTCATGCGTCAAAATACACACAAACGCACACACAAATCTTTCCAAAATACACGTTATTATCCGACAGACTCATTCTAAAGAAGCCTGCTGCGCTGTGGCGCAGCAGGAAAAACCTACAAAGCTGATAAATCTTCGAAAATGTCAAATTTTTGATTTATTTTCTTAAAAAATTGAGTATGGCTTTTTGTAACTTTTTCAACGGAAATATGCAGTCCTAGGAAGGGTCTAATTTTTGAAAAAGTGAAACGTGTGGGCAAACCTTACATTTTTGCGTAGCGAAATCGACTACTTTTTTTAGACCTGGGTCCCAGCTGCCGTTTGCGATTGAGTTAAAAATTTGCACAATGAAAGAAAGAATATAAATGCAGACGTGAATGTTTTTCGATTTTCAAATTTTGGCCCGCAGCACTGATTTTTGATTGATTGATTGAAAAACACGACTGATTTTTGAAAAATCTATTTTTTGCAAAATCAAAAACAAAAATGAAAAATCGAAGATCAATCACGTCTAGATTTTTGAGAGATCTTTCTATTGATACCAAGATTTTCAAAATCGGTTGAAGTTTCGCTGAGCTAGGTCAAAAACAAAATTAGTGTGAATAGGAAATTCGACATGTCATAAAATTTGACACATTCACATTGAAGTGCTGAACTGTATTGTAAATAGGTTTTTTTGATGTCTCTTTGATATACAATTAAAGTGGTATTGCTATTTATTGCATGAGCTGAGCGCCAAACATGAGTTTTGTTGCTGAGCGCTACCTTAAGCAGCTGCGCGAAGCCAAACTTCGCATTTTATGCCGGTAAAAGGTTCAGGAAGGTGGCAAAAGGAAGCCTGGGCAAGGCTACTTGCAAAGTAGGAAAAGGCTTCAAGGTTAGAGGACCAAGGTCTTGGTTCGGTCTTCCTGGTTCTAGGTCTTGGTTTGGTCTCGGTCGGCCTAGGTCTTCGCTGCTGTTTGTTTGGTCTAGGTCCTCGGTTGGGCCTGAGCAAGTGTAGGCCTCAGCAGGCAGTAACCGAAGAATATACAGTAATACCTGGACTCATTATTACATACTATTACTGTGTGTACGTGTGTGAGTGCAATAAATATATTACAGCGTATATTCTGGTTACAGTACATTTTGTTGCAAGATAAAAACTACTTTAAGTTTTTGTTGCATAAAGAACTGTAAGAACTGCTATTGTAAAATAAAAACGCTTTGAATCTGTTGCATACACATTTTGCTGAAAAATACTAGGTACGTCAATATTTTCCATACACATTTTGCAGTAAGATATTTATTTGCTGCACAACAGGTTTTAGCTGACCTCCTGCTGGTCAGCTTACTTGAAAGCAATTCTTAATACTTACTGAAGGTTTTGCCGCAGATTGGGCTTGTTCCTTACAATATTCTAAAATCAATAATCGGTAGACATAAAGAACCGTCAGCCTTACGCCAGTCTTGAATTTTCACTGCGAATCAACACATGCCCTTTGGCATAGATCGGCCCGGGCCCAAGAATAGGAATAGCTTGAGGAGAGCTCAAACATAGATCCAATTTTCATGGCACAATTATTTATGCTATTTATAAATAGTTATTGTCAACGTTTAGTTATTCTCAATGTTTTGGAATAGTTCTATAATAGCAAGCATTATTGCACTGTCAAGTATGACGAAGTATATACATAACTCAAGTCGCTTCACAAGTGCAATCTATTTCGGCGTACTTCTGTGTGAGTCCATCGGTTTCGGTAGCTAACATTCTTCGATATGATCAGTTCACTAGTTCGATCCTAACTGTTGGGTGGGTGGGTGGGTAGTGTTGTGTCCCTATTGTGTCCCTATTGTCCCTAACGTGTATTCTGCATCGATGGCCGATGCTCTGTCCTTGTATATACTTCTACACCAACAAACATCCTTTATTATTCCGTTGTGTTTTTTCTTGTTGTTGCCCAAGATCACAGTCAGCTAAGCGACTGATCACCTACCTGCTCGAACCTGATCAAGCTCACCGTTTCAATTCACAGCACCAACCAGAGTTAGAGAATAGTTAATTATATCATACTTGTCTTCAAAAAACAGTGCAATAACTGACATCAATAGCTACAAGTGAACGCTCTAGATTTACTCATGATTTATAATATTATTAGTTTATTGGGAGTCTTGAAGACATGTTTGGAAATTTTTGATTTTAGGAAGCAATACTTTATGGATATTAACCAGACTTTAGGGAAAGGTTTCTCCATTGAGTACCATCTCGATGACCCCTTGACCCCTCGGGAGCGAGGTTACGTGACCAGGAAAAATTTGAAACTTAAGTTTCCATTTTCCAAGGGTCCCCCCCACGCTGGGTACCTTTTGGGTAAAATTTTCCTTTGGAATTTTCTCGTAAAATTTGTTTCCAGAGGTATTCGAAATTGAGATTTTGATGTCTCTAGGGGTCATAATTTAGAACCGTGAACATAAATTTTCGGTCATTTGCCGAAAATAGCCAATCCTCTATCTAGAATTGAGGGTCCTTTGCCTAGTATAGAGGGTTTTCCGACCGGTCGGCAACCCGTTGTAGCCACTTGGCTAATTGTTGTCATTATTGAGTCTGGTTACTGATATGTATTTCTGTATTTGACCATAATAGTGATTAAGTTACGATCATTGTCAAGCAGTGATACTGATGTTCTTATTCTAAATATATATATACTTAAATGACTTGAATAAAAATTACTTGTTAAACAATTGAAACTACTCCGGCTACGAGATTTATTCGAAATAAAATAACATTTAGCATATAATACCACGAAAATGAACCAAACAAAGTTACGTACATAATTCGGCATATTTACAAAGATCAAAACTTACAGCTTTAGCTAAATTAAAAAAATGTCCCTCAAGCTCAAACAAACTTGATTTTGTTAAACCGACTAGTCTACTCTCATCAAAAATTGTTACAACATAGAAGTATTTTTATTTCTTTATGCAAGAAACCGTTAAATTGCTAAAACCGGTGAATTGAAGCACAAACAGCAAAGCTAAACCAGACAGTTCAGAATCACACAGTTAGTACACACACACAGGCCACAGGCGGTACAAGAATAGTAAGACACTGTTTCTTATACTGTTTCTCTCTAAAATAATTCCGTCGTGTATCTATTTCGGTTCATGTAGCATCTCCTCCCGACCAGCTATAGTGAAAGTTGTCTTACTATTTTCAAATCAACCTAATCTTTAATGTGAGTAACTTTCACAACTACAAACAAAAACAACAATAATACAACAGTTTACTGAATTGTGTATTTAACAAAAGCAGTACGTTCAACGTTGTTACGTTTATGCAGGTAAGAGATTTGTTTGTGAGTAGTTGCGTGCAAACTGCAAATATTTTTTACGCGGCCCCCTCAGGGGCCGCGTATATATACCTATATTCAGAATCTGAGAATCCTACGTTAATCTGGGTAGGTTGTTCTAGCGTAAATCAACACTAGAAGGACAGGTACCTCTCAGTTCCGCCATACATCATGCAACTCGACGGAACTAGCATGATCTCGAACTACAGCAGAGTGCAAAACATCCAGCTCCGGGGCGGAATGGAACCACCGACGTTCTGATCATTAATCAGATGCTCTGCAGTGCAGGCACCACTACCACTGAGTGAGCTAACCGGGCTGTTGAATCATTGAAATTACACGTAGACTCTGATCACACGCAATAAACAAGCGGTTACAGCAGCAACAAGGGATGATTAAAGATGTCATGCAACCGTGCATGTTATGTATGTGGACCATAAAATATGAATTTATTTTTAAATGAATTTAATATTTCTATTCTCCTATATTAGTGCATATCAGCACTAATCCGATGTCGACACTCATGTTTCTTTTTGTGACATTCGTACAATCGTACCTATCTTGTCACCCAAAGCTAGGAAGTTCGTAAGCTCACACTAGGTGGTGTTATTTGCTCCGAACCTATGTGGTAAGAGCAAGTTCAGAGCGAATTATTGCATGCAAACGATCGAACTAGCACCGAATTTGCGCCTGACTAGTGTAAGGCCTTGACTACGGCTTTACACTATAAGCAAAGTTCGGTCAAAGGTTATATAGGTTCAAAGCAAGGTCGGTCCGGAAAAAGTTCGGTGCATGTTCGATCGTGTAAATTGGCCTTAAAACAGTAGAATGGCAGAATTTTTAAGTGGTGCTGTACAAAATGCTTCAATTTAATGAAGCGTCTGATAAGGTGGAACTTGAGCGTGGGAAATTTGGTACGGGGCTATTTGGGACAGAGTCGGTCCGTGAACAGAATGTCGGCGACAGAAGGCCGCAAGAAATTGTTTTCGAAATTTACGACTCACCGCCATGTACAAGTAGAAAATACCCCCATGACAAAGCTGATAGCAAATGCTGTGAAAAAAGTCCAACCAAGTCTTTAGAACTGCTAGTCTTAAATCAGCGAACGCTTGTGTCGGGGTGTGACTGTCGAAAACTTCGACACTGATTTGAAAAGTGATATTCTCACTAATGACATATAGCAATAATTTTATGATCAGTGGAACAGCCAAAACAACTTGAAGTTTGCAGAGCAGTTTTTCTTGCTTACGACGCTTGATCAGTGCCCAATCTCTTGTGCTCGGAGATGAAGTCTCAGTAACTTTTTTTGTGAAAGCAATTATCACAGGCAGCGTTGCAACTGCAATCAGTGTTAAAACAGTTGTTCGAAAAAAAGTGACATCACGCAAATATCGATGAAAATACAAAAAATCTTCAATTGTGCGTTTCCATTTCATTGTTTTACGGTATAGTTTTTGACTTTCGTCATATTTAGCTGTGCAATTAGTGCTCAGTGGTAAATAAATAATGCAAAGTAAGAATGTTAAACCAATACAACAACGAACCACAATCTTTTTGCTCAAACTTGAATACAGTTTGTGTATTAAGTAAACAAGTCTATCGAGACTTATCAGTAACACTAAAAACTCAGACACAGAAAGAAAACCATGATAAAGTTTCTCTGCGTAACAACTGAAAAGTGTCCACAGATAAAAGGCCCTATACTTGAGCCCCACAGCTCGCAAGGCTTCTTCAATGCTGAATATCATGACAATAAATTCAGCGGCTGCTAATGCTCGATGGTAGCTGAAATTGACAGCTTCAAATTTTGACCCCCGTAACATGACAATAAGAAATATATAGCCGATTAAACCTGTAACGCTCATTATTAATTGAATTGGTGGTTTGGCTTGCTTTAGCGCTTCTTCCAATTTGTGGTAATCTGTAACACCGACGGCATATTTATCGATGTCATCATTTGTCCATTTGTAAGCAATTGATAGATTCTTGAAGAATGACGCTAAATGGCGGGCATCCATTTTGGTTTCTTCAAAATCACCGGTTCCTCTGCACGAAATTTGTGAAGGTCTACGCACCGCTGGTGATTATTTCTGTATTGCACAATGACTGCGCTAAAATTAAAATAAAAGATTCCATGAATGCTTATGGTAGCTCAGAAAACGCGACAAAGTTTTCGTGCGAGTACTGAATGAAACAAATTGGCTGCAATGTCTTGTTATCTTGTCGGTCTTGTCAGATCTTGTTGCAATGTGTTGTTGGTGTTAGCAAGAGTCCATAATAAGAAGAGTATGACACTCTTCTGCACCCCAGCTTGGCCGCGCGGACATGCTGCGACCAATATATATTTCCCGAAAAAGGCCACAACTGTGGGGGGTACCCCCTACACGAATGAAGACATAGCCCTCAACTGTGGGGGGGACCCCCCCCACAAATGAGGGTATACCCTCAAATGTTGGAGGACCCCCCCACGTTTCGTACAACCTAAAAAATGACCTGGAGATGCCCTGCCGCCACGTTTTGAGGTAAAATCTCGCACCCAGTGGTACATATTTTGAGATGTTGAACTCGAATCCGGGGCTTATTTTTGTCTACCTGTTACCCTGGACCCTATTTACCGGCACGGACTACCCACTTTGGAGTACATTTTCTTTGAAACTGATATTTTTCATATCTGGGGGCAATTTTGCACTTTGAAACAATCCAGGGTTAACTTTTGTCTAAGGGCCTTTTTCTAAAATGGACTTAACTGGACTTGACTTAACTGGACTTAATTAAGTCCGGAATTTTGGAATGCAAAATCGGACTTAAGTGGACTTAAGTGGACTTAAGTGGACTTAACGCTGCCAGTGGACTTAATTAAGTCCATTCGCATTTCTAAAATATCACCGGACTTAAATCTAAGTCCGATCGCATTCCAAAAATAACAGTGGACTTAAGTTGCCGCTGGACTTATTTAAGTCCGACTTAACTTTTGCACGTTTCTAAAATGGACTTAATTAAGTCCACTTATGTCCGCGGACTTAAATTTACACGTATTTGGGAGAATTTTAAGTCCGCGTAACTTTACGCGGACTTAATGGATTTAAGTGCTTGATAGCTCTTACATAATCGTTTATAACCTATATTGCTGTCGACCTGTGCAAACGAGCTTTCTGGCTCATGCAGTAGACATTAAATAAATAAATTATTATTATTATTATAACTTTTGACATACTGAACCGATTTAGATGATCTATATGTCAACTGATAGCTAAATAAATGGGCTTTTTGATGACATACTTTTTAAGTTTTTTTATTTTTTTAAAGTTGCTATATGGCCGATAATTAGTCTTTTTCAGTCGATTACTGACATTTTTATGGAACGTATGATGTTTCTTTTTGGCTGAAATTTCAAGTTTCGAGCTGATAACCGTTGTAGGACTGAATTTTAAAGTTTGTAATAACGTAATTTTCGCATAAAGCTTAAAAATTTTGTACAACTAACGAGTGTAGTAAATGTGGGTTTTCAGACTTACGCTTTGTCAAATATGGTTGAAAATAATCCAGATACGACTATAGTGACACATGAATTCTGCTGAAAAATAATACGACACAGAAATTACTTGGTGTCGAGCAGTCATTAGTTGACCAAATTTGTTGTCCTATAGTGTTTCTTGTTATGGGCACTTTTGTTGTTTTTGATTGGCCGGGTGTTATTGATTACTCGCATATATACATGTCAACGGGGTCTCGGTCTGGGGGAGGGCTTGTCCCGAAATTTTCGACATTTTCGGGGGGGCTGGTCCCAATTTTTGTCCCAAAAACGCAAAAATTTCTAGTTTTTGCCTAAAAGTGAAAATTTTTTTGCGAAATTCAGATTTTTTAGTGATTTTTTCGCTCTTTGCTCATTTTTTAAGCATGTTAGGGCGATCTGAGGCAATTCTGGAGTTTCAAGGAGGGGGACTTGTCCCATAATTTCAAATCTGGAGGGGGCTTGGCCCCTCCAGACCCCCCCATGTACATCTGTGATTACTCGTCTTCATCACGTGGTCCATTTTTGTCATTTTTAGCCAATGACATTTGAGTCTTCACTATGTCTCGACCAGAGTGCCGCATCATCTTACATGTGCGTCTGCATTTGCGAAAACAACATAATAGTTTGTTTTTGCATGTGTGAAGTTGATCAAGAATTAACAAAAAGTAAAAGTAAAGTAAAGTCCTTGTCCCTGTCTTCATATATGGGTGATTAATTTATACTCCTTGGTCACATTCCCATGTATCACGACCTTTACTAGCCTCCGAAGATAGAGATAGCGGCTAGCTTGTATTTCACCCCTCGTTACCTTGACAGACTAGTTTTGCACCTTTATACCTCCCTCACATAAAATTAGCGGCAAGACTTTATTTTCACCCCTCGTAATCCTGATAGACTATCTTTGAATCTTTACACCCCCTCAGAAAGAGTTAGCGGCACCTTCATTCACACCCCTTGAGATCTAGACAGGCGTGGGGGGTTTGGGTTCCAGAAGGCATCCTCACCCCCCCCCCCCAGACAGGTGCTTCACCCCTCCCCCCGCCCTGCTGTTGACTGCAAAGGGCCTTTGTACGCCTGTCGTACGTGTGATAAAGTACTTATAAAAAAACATGTCTAATACATCGATAGGTACTCTTGATTACTTTAAAATTCAACGAATCACCCGGCGACCCGACCGAGGCTGGCTACTTGGCTGCTATAGCCATTTCACAAAATTGATGAGCCCGCGCTGTCAATCGGCCATTAGCGCTATAGCCGCGTTTTGACTAGGAATAGCCGGTATAGCCGGGCTATAGCCATTTCACAGAATTGTTGAGCCCGCGCTGTCAATCGGCTATTAGCGCTATAGCCATGTTTTGACTAGGAATAGCCGGTGTAGCCCGGCTACACCGGCTATAGCTCGGCTATAGCCATCTCACAGAATTAATGAGTCCGCGCTGGCAATCGGCTATTAGCGCTATAGCCGTGTTTTGACTAGAAATAGCCGTTAATGACCGGCTATAGCTCGGCTATTGCCGGCTTAGAACGGTATTCCAGCATGAAAGCTACAGATTGAAAAAAGTTGTGTGGCCTGGCCAGAATCGAACTGCTAACCAATCGGTTACCAGTTCAACTGCCTTTCTATTGAGCTACAGGCCACCTGAAAGCCTATCAATATACTATCTATATAAGTAGATCAATTATACAGTCCAGTGTCATGCTAACACAGTTACAGGTGACGTCAGAATATGGTCATTATGTGCAAAACAATTATTTTTTGCCACGGGGTGTCCCCCCCCCTTTTTCTATAATTCAATTATTGCTCAATATACCTACATTTTTACTGTGCCCCATTGGAGCAAATTTTCGTCGTTCGTTCAGAACCTGCAGTTATTGCCAATATTCTAGATGACTTGGTGGCCTAGCGACAGAGTGAACGCTTGATAACAATAAGGTTGGTGGTTCGATTCCGCTATAAAGTCATCTTCATTTTGTATTTTTCATTTTTCGTTTTGGACGTCGGAAAAATCGCCAATGCTGGCAGCAGCTATAGCTGGATATTTCAGACAAAACACTGTATTTGAAACGGCTATTGGCGGCTATAGCCGAATCGCCTCTTCTGGGGGTTCCCTACTTGATTTCAAAAATAGCCATAGGCTGGCTATAGCCACGTTTCTTCAGTCAAAACTTGGCCATTTGAAAATCGCCAAAATAGCCGCGG
>JASANF010007538.1:0-22140 GCA_030248245.1 Trissonchulus sp. WLG1_4
AGAAAATGTTGAAAGTTTAAAAATTGAAGGGGAAAACGACGTTGTGGGTTAATTTTTTGAGCATTTCTTTGTCTTATCCTTGTAACCGTAGCTTTAACTTTAAAATAAAATTTTACCTAGCATTTAAAATTAGACTTACCCATTTCTTCTTGAATTGCTTGCGTGGTGATTGCAATTGATTAGCATTGATCACTTGAAATCGATAATAGGAATCAGAATAGGATTAAATGCTATGAAACGAGCTTGCAGGCGATAGGTATATAAAATTGAGGTAGTTGGAATAAAGGACGAGAGACCACCGCTCTCGAGCCCTCCGTCGGCTTAAACTGAATTTTCGGTAGTTTCTGGACGCTGCAGCAACTGTTGTGCCAAACTGCACAGTTGTTGTGACCGTTGGAGCGGGGCTGTATTGGAATTTTTGACGTTTAGGGGGTACCTCTAAGTAGAGTATATTGGATACTCGTAAAATGGCTTATTTTAAGTTTTAGCTGTTTTAGCTGTGTACGTATTGGAAACGCAGTATTGTACAAGTTTTCAATGATTATGCATGTTACATAGTTCTAAACACCCCCTGTGATAACTTTAGGGGTGGGGTGATTGGTCATTTACAAGCTGTTAAATTGTCAAACTTTGATTTTATAAATTGCTTCCTGCATGTCAAAATTCAAACCTAGCTAGTTTCAAATTTTCAAAGCTAGCTAATTTTTAAAATCAAGTAGCTACGTATTCCTAAAATTGACCTCCGGTGACTTTCAATTGACCTCAGCTGACTTTCAACTGACCAGCAAGTGGGTACTTATCCTTATTACTACTAGCCGTAGTAGTACGGCTATGTGCCTCCATCCACAACAGCTGACTAGGACACGGCTGAGGTTTCGGCCATTAACTTAACACTGCCGAATACTTGCATATATTCAAAGCTGAATATATGTATGCATCCTCTCACGAGGATGCACTCTTATACATATTCATAGGACAGAATATATGTATACATATTTACATATATTAAGGGGTTGCTCACCTATGAATGTGTGTAATTCGGTCGACAGGGTTGTACCCATTCATCATACGCCTCAACTCACAGCCTGTAAAGTTGTCACTAATATCGACCTATGCCCCAACTAACTCAGCAAGCGACGCCGATGTCAATCTGTTTTACGACCAACTTGCGGACACTGTCGCATCGTGCTCTGCCTCCGAGATCATCATCATTTGTGGGGATTTCAATGCGCAGCTCGGTGGGGCGCATCGTGTTTCGGCGGGAGGTATTATTGGTAACTATGCAATTGGAAAAACGTGCCCAAATGGTGTACGTTTAAGATCCTTCGCAGAAGCACATGATATGCCGGTTTCCAGTACTTTCTTCTGCCGAAAATTTAGCCAGCTGGTCTCATGGAAATCCAATAACTGGTGTAAGTCCAAAACGCAAATTGATCATGTGCTAGTTTGCCGCAAATGGCGTTCAGCAGTCACAGACGTGCGCTACAAATGGCGTAAGCTGATGTCTCAATCAAATTGAAGCTAAAACTCAGATCTGTGAAGACGAGTGTGCGCCAATCCCGATTCGCCACTGCCAAACTTTGTGATTCCAACGTATTGGCTTCATACCAAGCAGAAGTGGGTCGTTGTAGACGATCTGAGTCGAGATAGCAATACAACTTGGCACTATTTTCGAGACGGAATTTCGAGTGCTGCTCAAAACACTATCGGATTCAGTGCAAAGCGACGAGAAAAGCATTGGCTGTCTCAAGAGACGATCAACTCAGCACATAAGAAGATGCTTGCTAGAGACCGTGGGGCACGCAAACGTGAGCTCAATTGCTTATCTGCTGACCTCAGGAGAAATATTCGCAGAGATCGGGAACGGTTTTGGAATGAAAAAGCTGCTGCTATGGAGCGCGCTGGACTGGCCGGTGACACCGCTAAGCTGTTTCGTATACTACGCTCTGTGACAAACGAACGAATGACCATAAGCGAAACAATTCTTGACTCAGCTAATACCCCAATTACAACACTGGCTGAGAGACAGAACAGGTGGTTGGAACATTTTCGCGAGTTGCTAAACAGGCCTCCACCATCTGAGGTCCCGAATCAATATCAGTTCAGCGGTTTCTTGAATATAGTCGAAACTTCGCCCACACTAGAAGAAATTAGGGCTGCTATCAAACGGTTAAAAGCACCAAAGGCCGCTGGTCTAGATGGAATTGCACCTGAACTGGTAAAACTCGCGGAACCAACAACCTCTGCAGCACTCAAGGCCGTATTTGACTGCGTATGGGATACCGAAGTCATCCCCTATGACTGGGAAACTGCAGCTCTGTTGCCTGTTTACAGGAAAGGGGATAAGAGAAACTGCAAAAATTACCGGGGAATTTCCCTCCTGTCAATTGGCCTGAAAATATTTGAGTCGGTGCTGTTACATCGTCTTAGACCGATATATGATCCGTATGCCAGAGAAAACCAGGCTGGATTTCGCAGTGGACGTGGCTGCATTGATCATATCTTCTGTTTACGGGAGATTTTACAACTTCGCCACGAGTACAGACAGCCTATCGTAGCCTGCTTCATTGATTTTGCAGCAGCTTTCGACTCAGTAGACCGTTCGACACTATGGAAAATCGTGGAAGCTGAGGGGATTCCTAGCAAACTGGTGCGACTGATAAGACAACTATATAGAAGAACAGCTTGCTCGGTCAAAGTATATAACAACATTTCTACCCCTTTTGACATAGTTACTGGTGTTCGTCAAGGCTCCATCCTGGCCCCATGGCTGTTTAACATCGCCGTAGACTTTGTGCTTAAAAGAAGCATCACGGAGCAAGACGGTATACTCCTGCACGGCCAAAACATGCGGCTAGCAGATCTTGAGTATGCAGATGACATAGTGCTGATTGATGACGACCCGGCCAAATTACAGTCAGCATTAACTCGACTGCAAACAAACAGCGCGATGGTAGGTCTGTCAGTAAACATATCGAAGACAAAGACCATGTCTTGCTGCATGAGCCCAGAAGCGGTCTTGTATCTCAATAACTGCCCACTAGAGTCGGTTCCATGCTTCTCTTATCTGGGCTCAAACATTGATCCTACTGGAAGCGCCAAAGACGATATAAGTCGTATATCAAAGGCGGCAGTGGCTTACAGGAAGCCGTGGAAGCCGCTCTGGCGGCACTCTGGTACAAGCAGCAAAACTAAGGCTCGCGTTTACGACGCTATTGTCCGTGCCATTTTACTATACGGGTCTGAAACGTGGCCTCTGACACAACGGGATGTATCAGCTTTAAGGTCTTTTGAGCTGAGGTGTTGGCGCAGTATACTCGGCACCCGCTGGTGGCAGCATGTTTCCAACCAAGAAATCTGCAGGCGTTTCCATCATAAAGAGCTGCTGGAAGATGTCTTGACGCAACGCAGAATGAAATGGGCGGGACACCTACTCAGAATGCATGAATCACGTCTCCCCCTTTCTGCGTTCACCAGTCAACCACTTCCCGCCTGGAAAAGACCCAGGGGCAGAGCCGTAAAAACGTGGGACAGGACCCTTAAATCGGATGGCCCCCCCTCAGCAAAATCCTGGCTACGCTACTGGTTCCCCCAAGGTGCTCTACTCAAAAAAACAGGTCCACTATTCCCCCCCCCCAACTGCATTTAACCCAAAAACTTCCCAAAACACTGAAAATGCGATTTTCAAGGGGTCATATCTCAGAAAATCTAAATTTGTGAATAGGGGTTCTATTACAAAAAGTGCTTGCTTAGGGTGCTCTACTCCAAAAAATAGGTCCACTACTCCCCCCTATTGCCCTATTTTCCCCCCAACTGCACTTGATCCAGCCAGTGGCGTATTTAGAGGGGGAGGCTGGAGCCCCCCCTTAGCGGTTTGAGCACCCCCCTTAGAGGGTCGCAGCCCCCCCCTTTTGAGCGGCGGTGCCTCACTGCTCAATGTGGTGGCTCACGTTGCTCCGCACCCCCCCCCCTCGACGGTGACGGTGGCTCACCTTGCTCAGCACCCCCCCCCCCCTGGTCGCAGCCCCCCGGTCAGACTGAAGCGGGGGGGGGGAATTATTTTCGATTCTTTTTTTTCGATTATTAATTCGCTTCCTACCCCATCTTTTAATAAAAATATGAAACCCCCATCGTCAGCCATGCCCCCAATCTGATCTCTAGCCCCCAAAATAGCTGTCGCCCCTTTTAATAAAAATCTGAAGTGAAATTATTGGTGTTAAAACCCTTAGGGGTCGAATAAGTCGGAAAAACGGCATTTTTTCGACTAATGATCCGGAGTCCCCCTATATCCCCCAAACCTAGGGGGGGTCAAAATTGAACGTTCTTTCGAATAGGCTAGGTTAGACGTTTGTAGAATGTAAGCTTTAGCTGGAAATCGAACTTTGTCCAAAAAGTAAACTTTACATAAAATTTTTTTGCGCAAAATTGGATTTATGCAAAAATACTGAATCAAATGAAAACCTGCTGCTACCATTGAAAGAGCAACTTCTAAGCTACTAAATGCTGAAACAATTTTGTAAATCGGTTCAGGCTTTGAAAAGTTACAAAACTTTTTCTGAAGCTACAAAAACCAGGCTGATTGAAGCGTTACAGCACAAGTACGTTTCAGTACAAATTCCGGGCTATAGCTGCGAAATTTTTTAAAATATGTAGCTAGTTGGGGTTTTTTAGACTGGAGATTTCTGCCGGCTCAGGCTGAGAATCCTGCCAGCTCAGCCTAGAGAATTTTGCCAACTCAGTCTAGAGAATTCTGTCGGCTCAGCCTGGAGATTCCGGCCAGCTCAACCTATAGAATCCTGCCGGCTCAGCCTAAAGAATCCTGCCGGCTCAGCCTAGAGAATCCTGCCTGTTCAGCCTAGAGAATCCTGCCGGCTCAGCCATGCTCAGCTTAGAGATTGCTGCCAGCTCAGCCTACATAAATATATACATACGTATATGTATGCTTGTTTGTATGTACCTAGATAAATACCACATTATACACGCAAACCCGCTCTCACATATAAAATTGCTACCTCCGTTACGGAATTCTCGCCGAAATTAGTTTAATACTTGAAAATACAAAATCTGCAATCTGCATCAACTGCCGCAATCAAAAAACATTTCGCAACTTCAAACTAGCCACTTAGCTAACTATTAACATTAATTGAGAAATCCGAAATAATTCTTATTCTAATAACGAAAATTATAGTCTTAAAAACTAAAATTAAAACAAATAAGTACCTAGCGAAAAAACTATTTTATATTAGTTATTATGCTAACTGATGGCCATAAATTATTTGTTCACTAATCTTCCCTCTGCGTCTGGCTTTCAACTGGACTTCTTTTTTATGTATTTTACTCTCCACTCTCCTTGCAGTGTGCCTGTGTGTTTTCAAAAACACTCAAATATCGGCTCGAGTTTAGGTTAAGGTGGTAGTTGCGTTTTTGAGGTTTTTGTGATATCTATGTAAACTTTCCGCCACCAGTACTCAAGTTATAAGTGACGCCTGAGCATAAATTTTTGGGACAGCACTGTAAAGGTCAAAATCCCCAGGCATGTCTCTCACTTTTTCGAAATTTCACCTGTGGACATTTTTAGAGGGTTTTAATTACAAGAAAATATCTTAAATTTTCGGTGCGTTTGTTTTTCAGCTATTTTCTCAGTAAATTGACTAGTTATTAAAAAAGGGGGGACATGCCTGGGGATTTTTAAACATGTCAAAAACCTTACCAACTTTTAGCCCCAACAGGTAATCGTATGATTCAGAGCTGTGGCGCAAACTTTTTGTAAAAAATTGTAACATTTTGGAAAGGACCTTTCTTTAGTCGCTTATACTGGAAACAAAATCACAGGTTAAATTTCAATACATGGCATACATTTAGGAATGATATTGTTCTACCTAATGCAAAAGACCGCTTGTGATTTGAATTTGTAAACGCTGAGCTATGGCCTTTCAAAAAAACACCTAAAAACGCAATTACCCCCTTAAGCCCGGTTCATTCTCGTCCTTAAGGACTGTCCCTGTCCTTAAGGTTTGTCCCTGTCCTTATAAAAGATTAATTCATACTTCCGAAGTGTCCCTTTCCTTTTCCCTGTCCCTAAGCTGCGATTGATTCATACTTGTCCCTAAGCAGCTTAGGGAATGTCCTTAAGCAGCCATAAGGACTGTCCCTATGTCCCTAAGCAATGTTGAGCAATGTTCTACTTTTTCCCTGTCCCTAAGCAACTCGGCCAATCGAAATACGGCAGTGACTACATGTGACACGAAGAACAGCCAATCACGGACGAACTCGACTACTAGTGAAAGAATGTCGTGGGCTTGTGTTGCAGTAATTATTCCATCGTTATTTTTGGGTTTAACACATTTTTGCGTGAAAAATACTTGGTTTTCAATTTTTATACCAACCTGAAATATGCTAAAAGTTTATAAAGATGTTTTAGAGTTTAATTTTACATGACCTGTTAGTCAAGTGGTTAAGATTTTTGCTCATCAAACTATATATCAGAGTTCGAATCCCATGTTCGAAATTTTGAATTTTCTTTTTATTTCAGCCCATAAATAGGGTTCATAACTTTTTCAAGGTACTTTAAGGTGGCACTCCTGAAATGTGGGTTTTGGCCATTATTTTGAAAACGCGCAAAAATAACGATGGAATAATTACTGCAACACAAGCCCACGACATTCTTTCACTAGTAGTCGAGTTCGTCCGTGATTGGCTGTTCTTCGTGTCACATGTAGTCACTGCCGTATTTCGATTGGCCGAGTTGCTTAGGGACAGGGAAAAAGTAGAACATTGTTCAACATTGTGTACAATATTGGGACACAGGGACAGTACTTATGGCTGCCTAAGGACATTCCCTAAGCTGCTTAGGGACAAGTATGAATCAATCGCAGCTTAGGGACAGGGAAACGGAAAGAGACACTTTGGCAATATGAATCAATCTTTTATACGGACAGGGACAAATCTTAAGGAGAGGGACAGTCCTTAAGGACGAGTATGAACCGGGCTTAAGGGGGTAATTGCGTTTTTAGGTGTTTTTTTGAAAGGCCATAGCTCAGCGTTTACAAATTCAAATCACAAGCGGTCTTTTGCATTAGGTAGAACAATATCATTCCTAAATGTATGCCATGTATTGAAATTTAACCTGTGATTTTGTTTCCAGTATAAGCGACTAAAGAAAGGTCCTTTCCAAAATGTTACAATTTTTTACAAAAAGTTTGCGCCACAGCTCTGAATCATACGATTACCTGTTGGGGCTAAAAGTTGGTAAGGTTTTTGACATGTTTAAAATCCCCAGGCATGTCCCCCCCTTTTTTAATAACTAGTCAATTTACTGAGAAAATAGCTGAAAAACAAACGCACCGAAAATTTAAGATATTTTCTTGTAATTAAAACCCTCTAAAAATGTCCACAGGTGAAATTTCGAAAAAGTGAGAGACATGCCTGGGGATTTTGACCTTTACAGTGCTGTCCCAAAAATTTATGCTCAGGCGTCACTTATAACTTGAGTACTGGTGGCGCAAAGTTTATATAGATATCACAAAAACCTCGAAAACGCAACTACCACCTTAACCTAAACTCGAGCCGATATTTGAGTGTTTTTGAAAACACACAGGCACACTGCAAGGAGAGTGGAGAGTAAAATACATAAAAAAGAAGTCCAGTTGAAAGCCAGACGCAGAGGGAAGATTAGTGAACAAATAATTTATGGCCATCAGTTAGCATAATAACTAATATAAAATAGTTTTTTCGCTAGGTACTTATTTGTTTTAATTTTAGTTTTTAAGACTATAATTTTCGTTATTAGAATAAGAATTATTTCGGATTTCTCAATTAATGTTAATAGTTAGCTAAGTGGCTAGTTTGAAGTTGCGAAATGTTTTTTGATTGCGGCAGTTGATGCAGATTGCAGATTTTGTATTTTCAAGTATTAAACTAATTTCGGCGAGAATTCCGTAACGGAGGTAGCAATTTTATATGTGAGAGCGGGTTTGCGTGTATAATGTGGTATTTATGTAGGTACATACAAACAAGCATACATATACGTATGTATATATTTATGTAGGCTGAGCTGGCAGCAATCTCTAAGCTGAGCATGGCTGAGCCGGCAGGATTCTTTAGGCCGAACAGGAAGGATTGCTAGGCTTAGGCGGCAGGATCTTTGAGGCTGAGCCGGGAGGATTCTATAGGTTGAGCTGGCCGGAATCTCCAGGCCGAGCCGAGATAAGTTTCAGACCGAGTTGGCAAAATTCTCAGGCTGAGCTGGCAGGATTCTCAGCCTGAGCCGGCAGAAAAATCTCAACAACCAAAAAAACCCCAACTAGCTACATATTTTAAAAAATTTGCAGCTATAGCCCGGAATTTGTACGAAACCAACTCGTGCTGTAACGCTTCAATCAGCCTGGTTTTTGTAGCTTCAGAAAAAGTTTTGTAACTTTTCAAAGCCTGACCCCCACTTTACAAAATTGCTTTCAGCATTTAGAAGCTTAGAAGTTGCTCTTTCAACTGTAGCAGCAGGTTTTCATTTGATTCAGAATTTTTGCATAAATCCAATTTTGCGCAAAAAAATTTTATGTAAAGTTTACTTTTTGGACAAAGTTCGATTTCCAGCTAAAGCTTACATTCTACAAAAATTTAACCTAGCCTATTCAAAAGAACGTTCAATTTTGACCCCCCTAGGTTTGGGGGATATAGGGGGACTCCGGATCATTAGTCGAAAAAATGCCGTTTTTCCGACTTATTCGACCCCTAAGGGTTTTAACACCAATAATTTCACTTCAGATTTTTATTAAAAGGGGCGACAGGAATATTTTGGGGGCTAGAGATCAGATTGGGGGCATGGCTGACGATGGGGGTTTCATATTTTTATTAAAAGATGGGGTAGGAAGCGAATCAATAATCGAAAAAAAGAATCGAAAATAATTCCCCCCCGCTTCAGTCTGACCCGGGGGGGCTGCGACCAGGGGGGCGGGGTGCGGAGCAACGTGAGCCACCGTCACTCGAGGGGGGGGGGGGTGCGGAGCAACGTGAGCCACCACATTGAGCAGTGAGGCACCGCCGCTCAAGGGAGGGGGGGCTGCGACCCTCTAAGGGGGGTGCTCAAACCGCTAAGGGGGGCTCCAGCCTCCCCCTCTAAATACGCCACTGGCTGGATCAAGTGCAGTTGGGGGGGAAAATAGGGCAATAGGGGGGAGTAGTGGACCTATTTTTTGGAGTAGAGCACCCTAAGCAAGCACTTTTTGTAATAGAACCCCTATTCACAAATTTAGATTTTCTGAGATATGACCCCTTGAAAATCGCATTTTCAGTGTTTTGGGAAGTTTTTGGGTTAAATGCAGTTGGGGGGGGGGGAATAGTGGACCTGTTTTTTTGAGTAGAGCACCTTGGGGGAACCAGTAGCGTAGCCAGGATTTTGCTGAGGGGGGGCCATCCGATTTAAGGGTCCTGTCCCACGTTTTTACGGCTCTGCCCCTGGGTCTTTTCCAGGCGGGAAGTGGTTGACTGGTGAACGCAGAAAGGGGGAGACGTGATTCATGCATTCTGAGTAGGTGTCCCGCCCATTTCATTCTGCGTTGCGTCAAGACATCTTCCAGCAGCTCTTTATGATGGAAACGCCTGCAGATTTCTTGGTTGGAAACATGCTGCCACCAGCGGGTGCCGAGTATACTGCGCCAACACCTCAGCTCAAAAGACCTTAAAGCTGATACATCCCGTTGTGTCAGAGGCCACGTTTCAGACCCGTATAGTAAAATGGCACGGACAATAGCGTCGTAAACGCGAGCCTTAGTTTTGCTGCTTGTACCAGAGTGCCGCCAGAGCGGCTTCCACGGCTTCCTGTAAGCCACTGCCGCCTTTGATATACGACTTATATCGTCTTTGGCGCTTCCAGTAGGATCAATGTTTGAGCCCAGATAAGAGAAGCATGGAACCGACTCTAGTGGGCAGTTATTGAGATACAAGACCGCTTCTGGGCTCATGCAGCAAGACATGGTCTTTGTCTTCGATATGTTTACTGACAGACCTACCATCGCGCTGTTTGTTTGCAGTCGAGTTAATGCTGACTGTAATTTGGCCGGGTCGTCATCAATCAGCACTATGTCATCTGCATACTCAAGATCTGCTAGCCGCATGTTTTGGCCGTGCAGGAGTATACCGTCTTGCTCCGTGATGCTTCTTTTAAGCACAAAGTCTACGGCGATGTTAAACAGCCATGGGGCCAGGATGGAGCCTTGACGAACACCAGTAACTATGTCAAAAGGGGTAGAAATGTTGTTATATACTTTGACCGAGCAAGCTGTTCTTCTATATAGTTGTCTTATCAGTCGCACCAGTTTGCTAGGAATCCCCTCAGCTTCCACGATTTTCCATAGTGTCGAACGGTCTACTGAGTCGAAAGCTGCTGCAAAATCAATGAAGCAGGCTACGATAGGCTGTCTGTACTCGTGGCGAAGTTGTAAAATCTCCCGTAAACAGAAGATATGATCAATGCAGCCACGTCCACTGCGAAATCCAGCCTGGTTTTCTCTGGCATACGGATCATATATCGGTCTAAGACGATGTAACAGCACCGACTCAAATATTTTCAGGCCAATTGACAGGAGGGAAATTCCCCGGTAATTTTTGCAGTTTCTCTTATCCCCTTTCCTGTAAACAGGCAACAGAGCTGCAGTTTCCCAGTCATAGGGGATGACTTCGGTATCCCATACGCAGTCAAATACGGCCTTGAGTGCTGCAGAGGTTGTTGGTTCCGCGAGTTTTACCAGTTCAGGTGCAATTCCATCTAGACCAGCGGCCTTTGGTGCTTTTAACCGTTTGATAGCAGCCCTAATTTCTTCTAGTGTGGGCGAAGTTTCGACTATATTCAAGAAACCGCTGAACTGATATTGATTCGGGACCTCAGATGGTGGAGGCCTGTTTAGCAACTCGCGAAAATGTTCCAACCACCTGTTCTGTCTCTCAGCCAGTGTTGTAATTGGGGTATTAGCTGAGTCAAGAATTGTTTCGCTTATGGTCATTCGTTCGTTTGTCACAGAGCGTAGTATACGAAACAGCTTAGCGGTGTCACCGGCCAGTCCAGCGCGCTCCATAGCAGCAGCTTTTTCATTCCAAAACCGTTCCCGATCTCTGCGAATATTTCTCCTGAGGTCAGCAGATAAGCAATTGAGCTCACGTTTGCGTGCCCCACGGTCTCTAGCAAGCATCTTCTTATGTGCTGAGTTGATCGTCTCTTGAGACAGCCAATGCTTTTCTCGTCGCTTTGCACTGAATCCGATAGTGTTTTGAGCAGCACTCGAAATTCCGTCTCGAAAATAGTGCCAAGTTGTATTGCTATCTCGACTCAGATCGTCTACAACGACCCACTTCTGCTTGGTATGAAGCCAATACGTTGGAATCACAAAGTTTGGCAGTGGCGAATCGGGATTGGCGCACACTCGTCTTCACAGATCTGAGTTTTAGCTTCAATTTGATTGAGACATCAGCTTACGCCATTTGTAGCGCACGTCTGTGACTGCTGAACGCCATTTGCGGCAAACTAGCACATGATCAATTTGCGTTTTGGACTTACACCAGTTATTGGATTTCCATGAGACCAGCTGGCTAAATTTTCGGCAGAAGAAAGTACTGGAAACCGGCATATCATGTGCTTCTGCGAAGGATCTTAAACGTACACCATTTGGGCACGTTTTTCCAATTGCATAGTTACCAATAATACCTCCCGCCGAAACACGATGCGCCCCACCGAGCTGCGCATTGAAATCCCCACAAATGATGATGATCTCGGAGGCAGAGCACGATGCGACAGTGTCCGCAAGTTGGTCGTAAAACAGATTGACATCGGCGTCGCTTGCTGAGTTAGTTGGGGCATAGGTCGATATTAGTGACAACTTTACAGGCTGTGAGTTGAGGCGTATGATGAATGGGTACAACCCTGTCGACCGAATTACACACATTCATAGGTGAGCAACCCCTTAATATATGTAAATATGTATACATATATTCTGTCCTATGAATATGTATAAGAGTGCATCCTCGTGAGAGGATGCATACATATATTCAGCTTTGAATATATGCAAGTATTCGGCAGTGTTAAGTTAATGGCCGAAACCTCAGCCGTGTCCTAGTCAGCTGTTGTGGATGGAGGCACATAGCCGTACTACTACGGCTAGTAGTAATAAGGATAAGTACCCACTTGCTGGTCAGTTGAAAGTCAGCTGAGGTCAATTGAAAGTCACCGGAGGTCAATTTTAGGAATACGTAGCTACTTGATTTTAAAAATTAGCTAGCTTTGAAAATTTGAAACTAGCTAGGTTTGAATTTTGACATGCAGGAAGCAATTTATAAAATCAAAGTTTGACAATTTAACAGCTTGTAAATGACCAATCACCCCACCCCTAAAGTTATCACAGGGGGTGTTTAGAACTATGTAACATGCATAATCATTGAAAACTTGTACAATACTGCGTTTCCAATACGTACACAGCTAAAACAGCTAAAACTTAAAATAAGCCATTTTACGAGTATCCAATATACTCTACTTAGAGGTACCCCCTAAACGTCAAAAATTCCAATACAGCCCCGCTCCAACGGTCACAACAACTGTGCAGTTTGGCACAACAGTTGCTGCAGCGTCCAGAAACTACCGAAAATTCAGTTTAAGCCGACGGAGGGCTAGAGAGCGGTGGTCTCTCGTCTTTTACTCCAACTACCTCAGTTTTATATACCTATCGCCTGCAAGCTCGTTTCATAGCATTTAATCCTATTGATTCCTATTATCGATTTCCAGTGATCAATGCTAATCAATTGCAATCACCACGCAAGCAATTCAAGAAGAAATGGGTAAGTCTAATTTTAAATGCTAGGTAAAATTTTATTTTACAGTTAAAGCTACGGTTACAAGGATAAGACAAAATAATGTTAAAAAATTAACCCACAACGTCGTTTTCCCCTTCAATTTTTAAACTTTCAACATTTTCTTTTATTACAAAACTATTTTCTAATATTCAAAAACGTTTTTTAAATCAAGTATGAAAACATCGCTGCAAGCACTAATTTCCAAAGTCCTATAATCACTAAATTTTTCAAGAAAATAAACTCGTTAAAAATAAAATAAGTGAATAAAACCACTGACAGCATGCACACAAAACATATTTTGCTGTCAAATACCCGAAGTATGGCATGCCAAAATCAAAAAATACCCAAAACATAAGCATGCCACCTACTTTTTTTCCAAAGCATTTTTTACCGAAAAAGAAAAAATAGTAAAACTATACATGCCTGTACATCTTTACAGGTGTTAAGAGCAAAGATTCCACTTCACTAGAATGGTTTTTCAAAAATTCCGCTGCAAGGCGGAACAAAAAATGGTTAGTCAGATGAGCGTCAAGGGGGGTCGCCCCCTATCCTCTCCCCCTGAAAGTTTCACTCATAACTTGTTACAGAACAAAACTATAAAGTTACAAAGTTACACAGCGCTGCCACTTTCACGAGCTGTGGTTCGGTTCCTCTCTGATCCGCAACGTCGCCGATCCAATCTGAAATCAGTGTAAAGACCGTCTTCGTAAATTTTCGATAGCGTAAGGAAACGGTAACGACTTTGGTTCCACAAATGTTAACCTAAATGAAATTAAAATTTTATCAGTATGTTTTCTCCGATATTGGACTATGTTCAACAGCACGCTTTTGTATTCAATTAAAAAAACAGTTCTTAAGTCTAAAAATAATGCGACCAATTCAACGTATTGATAATATTTTAATCTGTAGACGACCATGTCGTTAAAACTAAACAAGTTTAAGTAAATTTCTCCGATATTGGACTATGTTCAACAGCACGCTTTTGTATTGAATTCTAAAAAACTGGGTCTAAGTCTAAAAACAATGCGACCAATTCAACGTATTGATAATATTTTAATCTAAAGACGACCATGTCGTTAAAACTAAAGAAGTTTAAGTAAATTTCTCCGATATTGGACTATGTTCAACAGCACGCTTTTGTATTGAATTCTAAAAAACTGGGTCTAAGTCTAAAAACAATGCTACCAATTCTACGTATTAATAATATTTTAACCTGTAGAGACCATGTCGTTAAAACTAAATAAGTTTAAGTAAAAAGTATATCTTTATACCGCCGAACTTCCCACGAATCAAAATGCTGTCGATTGTAGCTGTTGATTCTTCGTTTTACCCACACCACGCCCGCCACGCAGCACAATACAACGCCCAAAACTGTGACACAGCCCACGGTTGGTCCCACCCAGCTGACAGTTGATCGAACAGAGCTAGAAAAGAATAGATTTTCATAATCCAAAATTTATAGTCCAAGTCATAATTATTTTTTAAAAACAGCTATTAATTCTGCCAAAACGTAGAGCAATTCGCATGCTCATGTAACAAATTCCTAATAATAACTTTTAAGTCGGCTACATTATCTGTTATTGTTTACTTTTATGACATTTCTTAAGTAACATTGTTAGTAGCTTTTGCTTATATACGATATCTAGGCTTGAAAAGTAATAGGAAAACTCCATAGAAACCCTTACCACCAATACTTTGGACCACACCCTGACACAGTAGATTTGCACAGCATCTTTTCGCTAAGACACTGACAAAATGTGGGGTCGTTTTTCACTGTTATTGAGCGCAGCAAGGGGGCATAAGGGTCGAGATCAGCAACACACAAGTTGCTTTTGACCACGATCATTTCCTCCGCCAAAGGACATCTCAGCGGTAGACTCGGGCCCCGGCATATCAAGACGAAACCACTGCACACGCACCCCGCTTTAGCTTCACAACACCCCTAAACAAGTGTTTTTTTCTATTTTCATGTGCTGATTGCCCTATCTGCAAGAAGAGCTTTGCCACTGCCAAAACCCTCAACCAGCACGTCAAGCGCCTACATGCAGCCGATCCACCATCATTCAAATGCCCGACATGCCAGTTTTCCTCCAAGTACAATTACGCGCTAAAGAGACACATGGAGACATTTCACGGTAACGCCAACGCGGCAAGCGACAACACAGGTCAGTCCATATCAGCTGAACCGGGTCCCAGCTCGAGATCTCCTAAGGAATCTATAGACACGAATTCTCACTCAGAGCCCCAAACTCCAAAACTTCTAACGGGTGCGGACAGTGAGAAAATGTTTTACGACGTGCTCCATGACAAATGGAGGCATAATAAGAAGTTTGGGGCATCTGAGAGAGAGCTTCGCGTTCAAATGTCTACCGAAGGCATGGAGTTATCGAAAAGAGGATATTTGCTCGATGTTATGCGCTCTATTTTCGCAGATGTGACGGCGTCTACCGTAAGGGATCAAAACAGCTATGTGCAAGCATGTGTGTTATCTGATACTCTGTCATTTCCGATAAACACTGCACTCATGCCTGCTCAAGATTTCACTTCAGGAGTTATTTTGCAAAAAGTCGAAGACCTAATGGGGTCTAATGATCAATTTGGCGCTACTGAGCCTATTTCTATAAGCCTGAGAACTATAGCTGCTCCACACGGTTCTGGGTACTTAAAACCTGGTCATGTTTCTAATATTAACGAATTTATGCGACGAAAATCATCCCTATGGGATCCAAAAAATTCTGGTAATGCTTGTTTCTACCTATGTGTGACAGCAGGAATTTTAAGAAGCTGTAATACTGGTCCATTATCGAAAAAGTCTTGGTGGTCTAGGCCTGATAAAAGTTGTTTTCTAAAACAACGAGCATTGGTGTTTTGTCAAAACTCAAAACTAGATTTTCGAATACCGGCTGGACCTGAACAATGGCAAACCGCTGCACAATACCTTGCTGCTCACCACAATTTACAACTCTTAATTATTCAGAGTAATGCAGCTAATAATATAACATTTTCTGGCCCTGAGACTCGAAACAAACTTTATTTGTTTCTCCATGCGCACCATTACAGACTCATAACAAGCATTACCAAATTTTTTGGAAAACGTAACGTTTGCGAGCGGTGTGGGTTAGTATATGTGCACCGTCACCGATGTTTGGCGACCTGCTCTAATTGTAAAGGGAGAGAATGCTCTCTAGAGCCCGCAGACCCCCACAAGTGCAACGTTTGTGGTATCGTATTTCGAAACCGTTTGTGCTATGATACCCACGCACAAAATCAATCATGCCCTCATTTTCGGAAATGTAAATTTTGCCGAAAACGTATATCAAACGATATAAACGGCTCGCGGCATCTGTGTGGAAAATATATGTGTAAAAATTGTCGTCAAATAGTACCGTTTGGACACTTATGCTTCATCGAGCGTCCTAAACACTCACTAGTCAACGCGAAAAGCAAAATTTACGGATTTTACGATGTCGAAACTTATGTGTTACCGGACGGTTCAGTCTGGCCGTATCTAGTGATATGTCAATTACTGTGTCAGCACTGCGATCCTATTGTTAATGAGCCTTTCTGCGCGAACTGTCAAATAGGGGAATCGCGATTTTGGGGAGAAAATGCAGTGCAGAATTTTTGCGACTTTATACTTAACCGAAAACCAGGACTAATGTTTGCCCATAACGGTGGGAAATTTGATCACTGGTTTATACTAAAGGAGCTTGTGTCACGGGGTATCGCACCAAAAGTGATGTCCAATGGTTGTAAAATTATTTTAATGGAAACCAATGGAATAGTTTTCAAGGACTCGTATTTATTCCTTCCCTGTGCTCTCTCCAAATTACCGGACATGTTTGATATTCAGGAAAATGCTAAAGTAAGAACATACCGTTAAGAACAATGCTGCTATCAAGGTAGTTAGGTTGACGGTCCCCATCCTGGGCATGACGAAGCTGAAACAATAATTTGTATTTTCAGGGCTATTTCCCTTATGCCTTTGCCAACAGTCCCACAAACTGGAGCTATGACGGAACCTGGCCAGACGTGCAATTTTACGACACTAAGAAGTTCAGATGCGTTAAGGACAAGGATGCCTTTATTCAATGGCATTCAAAACAGATGGGCCAAAGATTCAATTTCAAACAGGAAGCAGAAAAGTAAAATCTGTACTACATTTTTGAATATATAGATAAGTAACGCATATATACATATATCTTATAAAATCCGAAGTTAGGTACAGAAACTATAGAAGGTACAGAAACAACGATTAAGGCAATTGCGGTCAAAGTTGACAAGTCACGTTAAACCACCATCAGTTTGCACCTAGTGTAGCAACTACGTATTTTTTAGGTACTGCTCGAGCGACGTTACAATCATGAGAAAAGCTCTGTCGAAGTTTCAGAAAATCTGCCTGACCGAGTGCCAAATTGACCCTTTACAGCATTCGGTTACTCTGTCCCACATTTGTTCTCTAATTTATAGAGCGTATAAAATGCCGGCACGTACTCTAGCACTGACACCAGCAACCGGTTATTCGGACGCCAAACGTTATAATTCATTAACGGCTATAAAATTTTTGGAATACTACGAAGTTGTTCATAATGTTAAAATTAACCATGCCGGTAATACGCATAGAGAAATCATTGTGGCAGGTCTACCAGTAGACGGAAAAGTTGAAAACGAGAACAAAATTATCAGCGTTTTGGGATGCTATTACCACTCGTAAGCCTAGCAGCAAATTAACTAATGTGTATCTGGTAGTATCTAGTAGTAGTTGTATCTAAGATTTCTAGTATGTCAATATGGCCATAGCTGGTACAAAATTTCAACATTTATTTTTTTATTAAAAATCAATTGTTATGCGCCAGACTACTAGTAAGCTTGATTTGCCTTTCTAATACTATGTTTCAGCTGTCCTGATTGCTACCCGAACCAGCAGGCCCTACATCCCCAATTCCGGCGCCCCCACCAAGATATTCATCTTGAGACACTACAAAAGCACAAGCATCTTGAGGAAAATGGGTTTTTAGTCGAAATGGTTTGGGAGCACACTATTAAGAATATGCTGAAATTAGACAGAGAGTTCCAAAACTTTTGGTCCAATGACCGATTTTGGGTTTTCTATAAAGACCCAATTACACCAAGATCGGCACTGTATGGCGGCCGAACATCTCCTAATAGGCTTTTGGTTGAATTAACCGGTGACCAAATTTCAGCAGGCTGGTCCATTCTGTATATGGACGTAACCAGTCTATACCCGTATGTAATGAAGGGGGAACACTTGAATGGGGACCCTATTTATTACCCGACTGGCCATCCTACGGTAATACTCGCTAAAGACATTCCCCAAGGTGAAAATTTCACCGCATCGACCTGTGACTACTTTTTCGGCATCATCAAAGCCAGTGTGTACCCACCCCAGAATCTGCTATTTCCAGTTTTGCCTCTAAAGTGAGTTTTAGCTACAAACAATAAACATAATAAACTAAGTTAAAAAAATTGTTCCCACTGTTGCATAGATTTCACTTACAATGTATATGCTTATGTGATGTAATCTATGTACTTTACATTATATTTTATGCTAATAGAAGTGTTCTATTTCAGAATCAATGGCAAGCTCGTCTTCACACTGTGCTACCAGTGCGCAGTGGATAAAAACCAACAATCATGCCTACATTCGGAGGATGACAGATGCTTAATGGGCGTGTGGACTTCCTGTGAACTGCAACGGGCACTGTCCCTGGGTTACAAAATAAAGCACATATATGAGTGCTGGCGTTACAATTATTCCAACAAGTTGTTCACCAAATATGTCAATGATATGATGATCCAAAAACTTGAGTCGTCTGGTATATATTTTACTACTTACTATCTACAGATAAAACTACTTAAGTCTTAATATAGTCTTCTAAATGCCTTAATACGTTTGTATATAAACAAGCTAGAAATGACTAATTCAAAATTACCTATTTATACAACCACATTTAGTAACAAATAGTAACTCAGTCAATGTTCACAGTTGTTATTTAATATTATTACAGGCTATCCCCCAGAAACTCATTGCGAGACGTGCGAAGGTCCTGCTCGGTGTGACAACTGCGGTCAGTGCAATGTTCTACAGCGTCAGTATGTGCAGCAATGCCACAACCAAGGAATGCTAGTAGACCCGACCAAGATGACTCTCAACAAAGGGAGAAGAGCTATTGCAAAACTTCAACTGAATAGCCTCTGGTCAGTTTTACACCAACGTAGTTTACACATGGCTTCTTGCAGAGTTATAACTTCAATTTATGCAAAAAAATGTTGAAATTTTATTTTGCTACTATATGTTTTTTAATGTTTTAGGGGAAAGCTTGCTCAAAATGACGAGCGGGTTACTACGGATTACGTGACGGAGCCGTGCAAGTTGCGCAAACTGATTGCTTGCAACACGAAACAGATTCGCAACATCGCCTTGGTCAACGAGGCAACGTTACTGTGCTCCTATGTCGAAGACAACAAGGCCCTTAATGAGACTCACCCATTCTCTTCGCCTGTCATAGCTTCCTTTGTGACGGCTCACGCAAGGCTCGTTCTCCATGAAGAACTACACCGACTGGGTGACAGCGTCTGCTACTATGATACCGGTATGTTATGCTGTCTAATCCAGCACAGTTTGGCTCGATTTTAAACTTACAATTCAACACAAAACTCTAAAATAAACCTAAACGCCAACTCTGTGTTTGTTTAGACAGCATCCTGTTCATGCACAATCGTAACGAATACAAACCAGTTGAAGGCGGACAATTGGGACAGTGGAAAAATGAAACACCAGCAGATCGAATATATCGTTTCGTTTCTACTGGCAGTAAATCATACGCCTATGAAACCTTGAAAGGACATTCTGAACTGAAACTAAAAGGATTTTCATTGAGATTAGACTGCAGACAATATTTGAACTTTGAAAGTATTAAGAGTGTGTTATTGCATGAAGATATGTCAGCTGTGTACAGTGATATTTCGGACGTAGAAGTGAAAAGCTTGTTACTGGAAAAAGCAGCCAACCTAGGGCTTGGAAAAATTCTTGTACCGTCAAGCACATTTACCCGAACTAAAGAGACTACTTCGGTCCACTGTGTGCGGAACAGGTGTAAAATTTTTCAGTGTACTTTTGACAAGCGCATCGTGTGTCAAGATTACACAACGAGACCCTTCGGGTGGCAGTTTTGAAAAGAAAAACGAAGTAAAAAGGTTATGGCTCAAAATGTGTTTGTGCAGTGTATATGATCAAATAAAAAGTTGAATTATATTTTGCATGTATCATTATGTTATTATATGTAACAAAATTTGATAATAACTCTCATTGACCTGTTTACTGTGATAAAACAAATTCTATGAAATATTTCTTTCAAGTTTTTGCTTGTTAACACACGAAACTAAAAAAGCTTTTGCAAGAGGTTTCATTTAACATTATATACATTAAACAAGATGAAGTAATAAAATTAACGTCTGTTTTCATTGTCGACATAAATAATTGTGTATATTTCAGTTCAACTTTAGTTAAGTCGCCAAAACCAGTCCAGCCTGCCCCGAAAAATGGTTCATACTCACGATGACAATAGTCAAGTTCATGAACGTAAGTACCTGATTTTTCAACTTAACATTTTTTACTTGATCATGTCATTCTAGATCTCTTATTTACAATATAATTTATACCTTCAAAAACTATAAATTTCTATAATTTCTTTCCATAAAACAGCTGAAATACTACTTTGAGGACAACACTTAAATGGCACTGGATTACACCGTAAACTTCTTTTAGTACCCACAGACGAGTCGCCGATGGATCCGGACACTGATAATGAAAGCAATGACACGGAGCCGCTCTACAGCGATTCTGAAGACAGCGATGCAAGCATGATTGACGAAGCTGCTGTCTTGCAAGCGGTCATACAACAGCAGCCAATGCCACAACTTCTACCTATTGAGTCAACAGAAGGTTAGCTATCTATTGTGCATGTTCTGTTTAATAGAATCTATTATACACTCATTTTGATCAGTGCAATACGTACGAAATGTGAGCTTCATATTTTGTTTCCAACCAACCAGTAATTAAAAACATACCCTTTTTTCAGTCATTTTTAAAAAATTTTTAGAGCATTTGTTGTCTTTTCAGAAAGTCTGGTGACACAAAACATACTGGACAAAATCGAACGATACTGCACCAACTGTGAGACAGGCAATGTGCACTCAATCACGTGTCTGAAGCACTGCTTTATGGACTATTTTGGTATTGCATGCGCCGAAGAAATGGCGCCAGGAGAATGGTTAGATGAGGACTTTTTATTCGAATTCGCCACAAAAGTGTGGAATTATGTATCAGCGTTTGCTGAGGGCAATGGACTTGTATCCTGTTAATTTGTGGTTTTCCTCTATGTGTAATGTTTTCAATGTTCATAGGAAAACAGTAAACAATTTGAACCGTAATTATGTTATACATTGAGAGTTTTGAAATAAAAAATTCGACTAACTACTAGTCTCATAATGGAAAAAACGTCATCTCGTTTTAATACCTGTTTATGTCTTTAACTGTTGTAATATGTTGTGGGGAGTTTATGATTATTTCTGTGCTTTTTTCAAGCTTTTTTCTTTTACTGACAACGAAAAATACTCCTATTTCTTATCATAAAAAATTTGCTACATCACGGTGTCAAAAGATTTCAATTTTTTTTACGAGTAATGCATTTTTCAGAAAAATGGAAATTCGATACGTGGACATTACGCTAAAAACCGGCATGTGCTGTAGGCACTGTGGCCCGCACGAGGGAGGCCCGATGCGTCTGAATTTATTTTTTGACAAGCATCACCTAGCACGACACGTCAAATACGAACACCCGTCGAGTGAAATGACTTGTGTGGTGTGTTCTCAACAAATTTTGGCTCGGCAGTGGTCGGGGTCTAAGGTGCATGCACGATGTATGCTTCAAATGCATTGCTACATGGGCCGATGAGTGCAAAAGGAAATGAATGGGCATTGAGTTGCCCATACTGCCGACAGAATATCCGTATCTGTACTGATCGGCTAACGCCTTATGCTTGTGTCAAACTTGCACGCATTAAAAGAGTTTTGAGGGAGAATAATAATTTCCTCAACAACACAATTGACAACATTTGTAGTTTTGTCACGTATGAAGGCGATGACCAGTAATTTGCTAATTGACATTGTTGATTCTTGATCATTCTTCTGGAAGCATGGTTGAAGAATTGTGTACCCAAAACAAATTTGCATGATTTTGTCTTTTCAACCAAGCTTCCAGAAGTCTTGCTTTATACTGTTTG
>JASANF010007539.1:0-30523 GCA_030248245.1 Trissonchulus sp. WLG1_4
CTAGTGCTTGTGCTTGTGCTTGTGCTTGTGCTTGTGCTTGTGCAAGTGCCAGTGTGAACCCGGCCTAAGCATGTGGGCTGAAAGTGACGAGCGCATCTGCCTGCGCTAAAACACAGGCAGGCAAGAGTGTCTCACTCTTCTTCTACACCACTATGTACTCTATTATGTACTTCTACACTATTATGTACTCTTGGTGATATTAAAGAAATGTGATAAAATATCTCTTTTATTCCAAATCATCATGTGGTCACTGGTCAGTGGTCACCTACTAAACTTTAAACTAAACCGAACAGAAATCAGACTGTTCTAGTGGACTGTATAGATGCAGTGTGCCCGAATGATATGATCCTCGCACCTTCAGTACATTTACCTAATAGGTCGAAGGAAACGCGCAACTCGACTACTCGAACCTGTTCACTATGTTGTTGAAAGACTTTTTAATTATTTGATCATTATAGGTATTAGCAAGAGTACATGAATACATAATGGGAAGAGCGTGACGGTTTGCCCATGTGTCAGCTAGGCAGCACATTAAAAACCAGTTCATACTGGTCTTTGTCCTTGTCCTTATCGTTTTGTCCTTGAGCAATTTCAAGAAATCTACTTTGTCAAATATGCCATTTTTTGTCATTAAGATAGTCAAGGTGATTGCCAGCCTGTATAGAAAAAATAATTAACTGTGCTTCAGTCCTATCCTTCGCAGCTGACTACAAAAACTTGTCCTACTGCCTCTGTACCTGGGACAAGTATGAAGCTATGAACCCAGCTTAGCACAGCAAAAAATAACTCTAATAAGAAACATTACCAAATAAGTACTAGTACACCAAACAACATCCTGCAACAAATCCCAAAGGGGTTTTTCAAAAGTACCCAAATCAGCATGTTTTCTAAAGGTCCAAAGTACAACGTACCCAAGCTGGACACGTTACTAAATGGGAACCGTTTCTGGCGGCAATACTATCAGTCTGGATCAAATTTGGATACGCCAACAAGCAAGTCCGCATCATTTTAAGTTGTGAGCGGAGCTGAACGGCTTTTCAATCTGATTGCCTGATTGCTTTGTAAAACAAAAACATGCCATTCGGATGCATTCCAGCGCACAGTTACTACGTTTAACACGTACACAATGTTTCCATTTGGGTCATGTTTTGGCTGTTAATGTGCAGCGCATCTTACCGCTTGTTGTAATTCGATTGCGAAGGTTACTTACATACGTTAATGTGGATGAAATGCTAACACAAAACAAAAAGTACAGCCATGTTTGTGATACTATTAAAATAGGTGATATCGTTTTAGAATCTCGATCGACCTACCCAAATTTACATACTTTGTAAGTTTGTAACGTGCTTGACTGAGTTGTGCACTCAGAAACATCGGTTTTGTTACATAAATGCTTTCTCCAACGAATTCGCTTTTGTTTAAGATAGTTTAGGATATTTAAGGCGATTGAATTATTTTCTGTTATTTTAGGACAATTTCTTCTGACATAGCGATAACTGGTAAGACTGAAAAAGGTAAGTTGTGTTATTATTTTGATTGCACCAAACTGTTACATGTGCCAGCAAACGAGCACATAAAGGATTTTCACGGTCTAAAATACAAAAATTTCAAAATAATGGGGAGTTTATTAACAACAATAAGTAACACAAAAACATACCTAAAACAATAAGTAGCAAAAAAGCATTAAATGAAAATTTCTTTTGTAGGCCGCAAACGAAAAGAAAGCAGGCGCCAACCTGCTGAACCAGAAGCACCCCCCACTGACGTAAGCGGTCAAGAGTCTCAGGTGGTTTCGACAAAAAGTGAAGAAAGACCAGGAAAAGAGAAGAAACGGGACAAAAAAAGCGGTCGTGGTAAAAAACCACCAAAAGAAGGTTCTGATAGAAAGGATAAAAGTGGGGGATCTAGAAGTAAACGCGAGAAAAAACCAAAGAAAAAGGTTAAATCAGGCAAGTCTGAAACCGCCAAAGAAAGTATGGGAAGCCAAAAGAAAAAACCAAAGGACAAGAAGAAGCCAGCATCGGCAAAAGATAGTCAACGAAGTCCAACAGAAAGCTCAAGGCAGAAGCCAAAGGATAAGAAAAAAGCAGGGTCTACAAGAGAAACCCCAAAAAGTCCAACAGAAAGCCAAAGAAAGAAACCTAGAGATAAACAAGTAAAATCTGCCAGCTCAGGATCGAGCCGTGAGCCTTCTAAGAGAAGCGGTTCATCTAAAGACAAAGCCAAAAAAAGCAAACCAGAAAAAGGCAAAACAAAACGAGATGCTGCCAGTAAGAGGGGATCTTCTGCATCAAGATCTGGCTCTGGCTCTGCGGGGACCCAAGATAAGGTACAGCTACGCTTTTTTTCAGTTGACACTAAAGTGAGACGTTTACGCCTTGATTTCAGGGGGGGGGGGACTACGGGCTATTTCGGCCAGAGCATCGTTCCCGCCGATTCGCTAGAAAAGGAAAGAGTGTCATAATCTTTCATATTATGTGCTCTTGATAGTGGGCAAAGAATTCTCTACTTTCCCCGTAAGCCCTATTGCTCAACATTACAAGTATTACAATTGTAACAAATGTGAAATTTTACAAACGGTAAAATTATTACAATTGCTAGATTTCGCAAGAGCTGCATTTGTACATTTGCAACAATTACAAGATTGTTCTATAAATTACACTTAAAACTTTAAAAACTTAAAACTATATATTACTAAAAACTATAAGATTCTTTTTGCGGACAACACTACTAGCCTTGTGGAAATGTATTAATTTTGTTGATAATGATGATATTAGAATAGGTATTTTTATGAAAGAATGTATATATTTTAGGGACAAGATCCAGATGTAGTAAAGCCGCCAAAGCAACAAGAGCCCAGTCCATCCATGTTTCAAGGTGATTATTTTTGGGACTGTTGTGTCAAGGCAAAAAGTTCACAATTGGGTCAGCTTGAGTCAGATACGATAAAAGTCACCTGTAGCCCTGAAATAGGGAAAAAAGTGGTCATGTTTCGCGAAATCCGATTGTTTTTTTAAATACAGTTAATTGTAAAAGTACACAAAGTTGTTAAGACTAAAAAACTAAAAAGGCAATGCTTACAATACTATATATATTCACAAAAGTCGCATATAGCCTTGAAAAACAATTTGTGACGGAATAATTCAGAGAAGAGTCACTTACAAGAAACAGTTTTTATTTTTTTGTTAATGTATTTTGAAACTTAATTTTTAGGTGACACGCTAGCGGAAGCAGAACCATTTATTCCAGTCGATGAAAGCCAACAACGGTCGTTACAGTACGCAATGGCCACTGGGGGATCAGGTCCAAAACCGACGGAACCAAAGGGGGGCTCTGAAAGAGTCCAATCTAGAAGAGGGAAATCACATAGGGGGAAAGCCAGCTCAAGGTATAATTTTCCTACACAAACGAAAGTGTTTTGCACAAGTATATATTTTGCATATGGCCGTAGCCAGTGAATGTAATCATAACATAAGACCAATATAGACAATGACGACTTAAATTAAATACCAATACCACTCAATTAGCTAGTAAAAAAAAATTAGTATGGCAGACGATAATGGCAATGACTTGACGAATTCAAAACTCTTAACTTTCCTATTTAGTTGCAAACTGAAAAAATCTATCATTCTGCTTATGTAGTTATTGAAAGCTTCTACCAAGTGTACATAATACAGAAGAGTTAATCGGCCGGAACGATGCTCCGGCCGAAATAGCCGTTTTACGCCTTCATTTCAGAAGGGATTACCCCCCTCCTTGTTTCAGCAGACCATCAGCGTGAACTCTGTGGTGAGCTGGTGGTGTGCTGAAACCCCCCCTGAAATCAAGGCACCAGCGATTTAGTGTTGGTAGTTTGCTGAAACGAGGAGGTACCGACCCACCCTGAAATCAAGGCGTAAAACGGCTTTTCGGCTGGACCATCGCTCCGGCCGATTAGCTAGAATAGGGAAGAGTGTCATACTCTTCCCTAATATGTACTCTTGCTCATACGTATTCAAATGTCACTCTACTGTCTGAAGCACATTGTCAGATTGCTGTGTAGATTGAATCTCGATAGAATCTATCACATAACTTTCCAAGAGAAATCATCTGAGTTTTTTTAATTAATTAGTTTTTTGTAAGTTTACGCATATTTTATTTTCTTATTTTTTTAGTTTATACGGTCGGAATTTTGTACCATATATGTATATGAACTTCGTTACAAACTGTCTTTTCATCATTTCATCACCAACACGACCTTGTAATTTTTTATTACGCGGCCCCCTTAGGGGCCGCGTATATACTATATTCAGAATCTCCGCTCTCTACGTTATTTCGGGTAGGTCAGATTTCCTGTGTTAAATAACACAGGAAGGGTAGGTACCTCTATCTTGAACAAGCAGTTCCGTTTGTTCTCTCCGAAGTCGGCAATTATGCAAAAACAAACCTGCCGTGGTGGACTCGAACCACCAAACTTACGCTCATAAAGCGCTGGCTTTACCTGCTGAGCGAACCGGCAGCTGTCACATTAGAAGAAACAACGGAGCTAATCAGCAAATGTTGTGGAATAAGCACAGTCAAAAAATTACAAGTATTTTCTTTAAATTGAAAACAGTTCGAGTTAAATTTTTTTTGGTTGTTAAACATTTGTATTCACAACCTATTGCGCAATGAACATCAAAACTATATGTATTAGCTGTTGTCATGTTTAACTTTTAGACAGGTTATTACAAGGCTCGTTGGTCGAGTGCAATGATTCTCGCTTTGGGTGCGAGATGTCCCTGGTTCAAGTCCAGGACGAGCCTGATTTTTTTCCGAAAATCAATTTTATTTTTTTAAACTCAACTTTTTAAACTCATATAATATAGTTATGTTTTCGTCTTTGTACTTTTAATTTACCAGTAGGCGCCAATTTTCTGCGACGGTTTAAAATGGTATCTGAAAAATCCTAGTGGCGTTATATATTGCAAAAACATGTTCATGCTTAAGTCTTCTTTACAAGAAATGGCCGCGTTTAATATTTCCCGTGGAATATTGACACTCATGCCTCATAATGCAACCGCTACTCACTCAGCAGAAGTGCTTGTTACTTATATGATCGGTCATTATGACGTCATAATCATGATTGCATTTTAGGGGCGGTGCGCCCTCAGGTGGACGGGATAAATCTGGGAGGCCAGAAGGGTCAGGCAGAAAGTCTGGCAAATCGGGGAGAGGTCAAGGCGGCGACAAAAAACGCAGCGGCGATAAAGGAAAGAAATCAAGGTCTGGATCGCCCTCAGGCAGTCGGGTTAAAACTGGCACATCACACAAAAGCAGATCATCTCCCCCAGGAGGCGGTGGACAGAAAAAGAAACCTAGTGGTCAACGAAGTGGCGGAAAATCAGGAAAGTCAGGAGCTTCTACGAAACCTTCAAAATCGGGAAAGTCGAGTGGTGGTAAGCCGCGAAGCGGTGATAAACGAAGCGGTGATAGACACAAGGGGAAGGGACGCTCTACCCCTGGCAGACCTCATTCAAAAAAAGGTTAGATTACTTACAATTTTTTGTATTACCTAGTTTTACAAGTAAACTTCTTACCCAAAACCTCCATGTAAAAAATGACGTAGTGTGCGTGCTACCATGAGTCATTTGAAGTTTTGAGTGAAAGTCTTTTAGCAATGAGTACTCTCTTTGAGTTTGAAACGCCATAGACGTTTGAAATGTTCTCAGCCGCCGCGTAAAAACTCAGTTCACAAGTGGTGTATAAGTTTAGCATAAAATTTTATCGGTGGAAAACTTATGTACATAGATCAAAAATGTGGTTCTGTCTGTGTGAATTCAAGCGTGAAGCTGACCAGATTCGAAGCATAAAGGTGATGAGTCGTCTACCTATCTGCGATTTAATTAAAGGTGATGAATAAAAAGGCGCAAACGTATGGAATAGAGATTAGTAAAGTCAAAAGGACAGGGCATATGTACAGTACTGGTACAGTACAAAAGGAGATATAACTGCCCGCTGCGGGCACCCGAAGTGCCCGGCAAGCGGGCAGTGCACGCGTGCAGAGCGGGCAGCAATTATTATTTATTTAATTGCTTTCGGGCAACATTAACTTCCAGAATATAGCGGGCAGACCGGGCACCCTAGCTACCAACTATTTATTCAGTTCAATATTTCTAGTTTTCATTTGTGGCAAAGTCGGGACCAAAAGACAGTTGACTTTTTGATAGTCATTAATTCACACATGGGTGTGCATAGGGGGAACTTGTCACAATTATAAATTTATATGAACAAGAATGGACTTTCACTATTTAGACCGGTTATTCAAACCAAAATTTTCAGCTAAAATTGGACTAAGCACCCGTCCTTTTTCTTCTGGTTAACGGTTCACCCCCCAAAATTAACAAGGCTGCCCATGTATGTCAGCACTAAAGTCTAGCGTAATAAAGTTTACAAGTCACTTTGCTGGATAATAAAATAATACTTGAAATGAAAATAGGCTCATTAATAAGGACATAATGTTAAATTGCAACAAACGAATGCAACATTTACTTTAACCCTTTTTATGACAACTGAGTTGAGTGGCTTCATCTTCATCTTCCATTTTACAAACTTGTCTTTCGTAAATGAATTGCATTAGGTTATGTAAAAGGTAGGTATGATTGAATGCAACGTGTTTAACTATGAGGCACAAATTAGTGTTTTAATGGTTTTATTGCACTTATGTGATAGGTTTTAATAAGACATACTTGGAAAACAGACTTATAAAAATTGGGAAGAGGAGCCACCAAAGCTTTTGTTTGAGAAAAAGTTTGCTTGACCTTATCACTGTACCACAATCAATGATTTTGGGGGTTTTCTATACCCCCCCCCGCTGTTAAACTGACAACAACAGTCACTTGGTGCCGACTTTGACCACAAATGAAAACTAGAAATATTGAACTCAATAAATAGTTGGTAGCTAGGGTGCGCGGTCTGCCCGCTATATTATGGAAGTTAATGTGCCCGAAAGTAATTAAATAAATAATAATTGCTGCCCGCTCTGCACGCGTGCACTGCCCGCTTGCCGGGCACTTTGGGTGCCCGCAGCGGGCAGTTATATCTACTTTTGACCAGTACTGTAGGTGCAGAAATGCACATTAGGAACAAGCAGAAAAACGGGACGCAGCCCACGTACCCAACAGATAAGATCAAACAGGTGATGTCTGCTCGTATGGAATTGAGGATTAGCTATCCGACCGAAAGACCATACACAGAAAACACTTTAGGCCTTATCCAAAATTAGAACGGATTAGAACAAATTAATGGATTAGATTTAAACTAATTTTGCAGCACAAAATTAAAGTAACCGGCTGAAATTCCGCCCTACATGGCTTACATACATTATCTCGGTATGTGCCAACCCAAGTTTCAGTAAATTACTTTTAAACTACTTCTAAATTATTTTTATTTACTGACGCTGCTTATTGACGAAATAAAGTTAAATCTATAAATCCAATTTTAGATAAACCCTTAGATGAAGCATGCTGTACTTGGTGATAACAGCTAGTACCTAAGAGCTACGTACTTCGGCATACCTGCCAACTGTACCAGTGTTTTTTCAGGCGGTCGAGCACCTGAAGGACAGAAGCGGCAACCGGTTGCAGTTTCATAACTCGCGAATAATTACTAGTACCGCTCTGTATTTAAAACGGCTCACGGAACTTTTTCAAGATTATTCAGTTCAATATAGATTTATGTTATCAAATCATCTAGATTTTTGAAAAGCAAATGCAATCAGATGCGACTGGTCTCGGGAAAAGTTCTGTGCGCTTGATAACTGATCTCACTTATGGTTGGTAATAAAACAATCTTTCAAAGTGTGAACATGTAAAGCTTATACAGCATGAATTTAGTCTGGTAATGTCATTAACAATCACTATATTTAACGTTCACAGACTGCATAGAACCTATGTTCAGTGTTTCAACGAAGAGTGTAACATAGAAACGGCGTCTAGACCGAATTACTTATTATTCCGCCTGAAGGCGAAATTATTGGAATCGTAACGTGTTAGGAAGTACGTGTAAAAAACTTTCGTATGAAATGTATGGCCTTGTGTTGCACTGTGCTACCTTATAAAATCCAGCGTGTTGCAATCGTGGGGGGCATGAGCACGATGAACCAAATAAACTAGCTAAATTTTATCGTAAACAAGCTAACTTGCGTCAATTCCATTTAGAAAAGTAAATGTTGGGTAATATATTATGTTGCATCAAATTAATATCACCCTGTTTGTTTTCTCCTTATTTGACTTTACTACACGTGCCCCCCCTTTGATGCAAATATTGTTTGGTCTTGTAGCTGTCTGATTGGCTGTTGGCATTTATAACCACAGCCAGTCAAAGTCTAATGTTAAAGAACAAGCACGTTTTGCGAGTAGAGTTGAATTATTTTTGGAAAGATGTCATTGTGACGTCCTTGCAGTGCTGAGGATATTCTTCGAATATAAAACGCGGCACCATAATGTTTTATTGTCAATATTTGTAACTAAACATGACCACTTTCAGTCTTGATGTACATATATTAATTTCTAGCCTGCAATGTCATCGCTTATGGTCAAAACTGTTATTATATCAGAAAAGTTCAAATAGGACAGTTAGACTTTATATATTTATGTAGATACAGTCGAATAGTGAGTCTAAATTTGCCTCTGAAGGGGACTTTCAGTGACACAATCAAGTTTTGCGGTCAATTTGGGTTTCAAGATTACATACATATGCACGCTAGAAATCACATGCCATCCTCATTCATTAAACATATTTACCTACATTTCACATAGTGAAAATGTGGTTTAAAAATATGTAAACAAAAAGTCTTAGTTTCACAAAAGCAGAAGTGACATTGTTCTGTGGCAGAACTGAAATTTTCTACATGCACTTAGTTAAGTTGCATCACTGCATCGAGCTTATTCCTAAAACAACACTACGAGCCAAAACTTTGGATAAAAAACATTCAAAACTGCAAGAGGGGAGCCAAAACAATTGGGTCTGAAGTGAAAGGACATTTCGGACCATCACATTAACCGGTTCCCATTTCCAAGTGCTTCATGTCGTTTCGGATGTTCTGATATATAATCTACGAAACGCTGATGCAACAGGTTTCGTCATAATACGGTGTGCTGTCCACAGCGTTATTATTTCTTGACAGACATGCGAATGGAATCGCTGCCAGCTCTTCTCTGTGTTTTTATACGTACACAAACTGACACACACGCCCACAAAAAAACAGTGTAATCTGCTGACCTAGCAGCCAGATTACAGTAGGATTGTTCAATTTGCGTGCTAAGCATATGAGAGCTTTGCACTATAGTATATACGCGGCGGCTGAGGCCGCCGCGTAACAAGAGCGTTTGAATTTGAAACTTCGACAAAAATGATGTAAGAAACAAAACTACAGACTCTGTGTGGTACGTACTTACTCGGCAGAAACATAGAACTTACAAACAATAAACATAATTGGTTTTAATTTAAAGTAGGAATTTTTGCAAATTCAAATTAATGCACTGTCGCATCTGGGGCTTAGTTGAATCGAGCTACTGCGGAAGCTGGATAGCTCAGTGGTCAGTGCCATGACATGGGAAATCATAGTTAGGTGGTTTGATTATTAGTATGATTTCTGCAATTTAAGATTTATTTCATTTTGGCAATTTCATTTTTGCTAACTATCATTTAACTCTCTACGACGCAAATTTAGTCCTTTTAGGAGTCTACTTGTTTTAACTGTTTGCGAAGAATTTGCTAATTCTTGCATACTATCAAAGGCACAATATTTAATATAGGGTGACCGGGTTTTGCAAAGTTTTGCACAAAATTAACTTTAGACTTCAAATTAAATAAAACTTCTGCATAAAAAATTCCATGTGTGTTTCATATACTCACCTGTTTGACTGCGTTAGACGCCTTCTGTAAACACGCGTGTGTCATCCTCTCCTCTGTAGTTTTGACTGACCAAAAGTTCCGTTGTAAGGATACTTATGATACTAGTAGCCAATGAAAAATTTTATTAATAATTTTTACAATAGATGAATGCAGTAGCATATATATCAAAAAAAATCATCATGGTAATTGTTCAGATTTACTCAAGGTGAACAGTTGTGCAACATATACGTACAATATTGCCTGTTAATTTTTCAACACCTTTCAAGTGCTACTACTATCCATTATTGACTAATCGTAGAACATTTGCTAGCAAAAAGCACAAATAAAAAATTCAAATACTGTTTTAGCTACAGTTTGTTAACTAAAATTTACGCATTGTCAACGGCCTACTCTACCGCCAAAATTAAATGAGCCAGCTACTACATATTTTTAAAAATTAGTATATAGCTGACAGGTATATTACAACTTCAATATTCCAAACTTTTCTATTTCACACAATTGCTTGAATAAACAGCAGACGTTTCGGTATCAGATGTGTTGTTATTATCAGCGCGAAATCTCTGTATTGTCATTTTCCGTCCAGGCTTCATGTGAACAGAGGCGGAATTGGAAACCTTGGCCAAGCCGGAATTGTGTATTGCAGAAACACAGATTGTATAGCTTTCGCCAGCAGATAGATCTTCCAGAATGATTTGCAAATCAGGTGTTGTTGCTTTGTCCCATTGATGCAACGGTTTTAAATGGTCCGTTGTATAGTAAACGTTGTACTTCTAAAAACTCCAATTATATTAGTAAGAAAATACTAAATATTAAATAATAAAAATGAGTTTGGAGATTCCTCATAATAAACTACCAAATCTAGGGCTGTACAACTTGACTAGTCTATTATAGTGACAGGATCTTTGAACTGTTTTTTAGGAAGGGTAGGGTAAGTCTGACGGTAAATGCTAAACCCTGATACAAAAAGAAACACGATTTCATTTAGAAATGAACAAATTGCGGGCATCTTTATGTGATTTTATTGTCAACAGGAAACATTATCTTGATAAGACAGGCTTCAAACTATTTCAATGCGATTGCTTGGCAAACCTTATCTTCGACATTTTTGTTCCTATACGGAGCGTCCCAGCTGACAAGAAGCGTTTGACTGTCCAGTACTTCAATGTTCAAATTTTGAGGAACTGTTTCTGGCTCTAAAAACGACAAATATTAATAGGTTGTGGTAGCATGTTCAAACGCTTATCTGCCAAAACAGCAGACCTCAATACTTGCAAGCTAATCCTTTATTTGAGTTGAAGGAAAAATTAAGTTTTCATGAAAATAAAGAAATAAATAAATGAAAATTTACAATTTAAAGAAATAAAGAAAGAAAGGATGAAATGAAATTGAGAAGATGCCTACTAATTAAATGTCATTTGCTTGTAAGCTGGCTCTCTAGCGACGACATTACTTTGATGTCTGCAATATGCAGGCTGCAGCCTAAGTATAGTAGAGAAGCTAAATGTGAACCAGCCCTAATATGCACCATTAGACTGTTCATATGCATGTAACTTTCACTGCAATGCAAGTCTCGTCTAAAAAATTATACCAAACGACAGAGGAGTCTGACCACTATAATTGACAAAAATTTCAATAAAATTCATGCAAGAAGCAATGTACATTTCTGCACGAAAGTTTTGAAACTGAAAAAACGGTGTTGTCCAAGCGGACAGGATCCATGACCAGTTTTTGGAAAATCGTGAATAATTCCAAAATTCGTGATCGTGATTATACATAGGTAGGTAGCATATGTTACATTAAGTTCTGAGGTGCCGAACTATAGCATCCACCAAAATAGCTGTCACAAATTAGCCCATTAGCAAAACTCAAAATGAAGGGATAAATAAAGAAAGAACGAAATGAATACTTTTGAGAAAAATGAAATGAAGAAAAAAGAAAGAAATAAATTAATTAAGAAAAATTTTCTACTCAAATAAAGGACTAGCTGTACATCAGCTCACCATGAAAACATTACTAAAACAAGCGTCCCAATTTTTTTCAATGCCAAGGATGCGATTCAACAGATCTCGTTTAACTCGCACTCGGTCTAAGTCCTAGACTGTGTTTAAACGCGATTTGGTATTCCCAGCCGTTGTCTTGGGCATGACTACTTTCTTTTTAGTTGCTGATTTGCAAGCGGTACAAGTCGAAGAAGAAATAGGTTATTTTGTATTGACTTGTTGCAATAATTTGAAAATAAAACAGTATTGTCCTTACCTGTGTAATGACTTAATGTAATTGGCACACTTTTGGTTCCTCTACGAGTTACTGCCGTCACGGAAAATTCATAAAGTGTAAATGACCGTAACTCGGTGAACTCATATGAAGTCTTCGTGATGCCACTGACTTCTGCTGTTGGTATAGGGCGTTTTATAAAATAACGGTATTCATGATGTCGGCGATAGTTTGTTTTCACCATAGTTTGTTCTTCATTTCTTTCATTCCTGTGAATAAATTTGATAGTATTATTAATAACGTCTGACCAAAAATTTGCTGGACGCCGAGACAAAATGAAACACGCTATGTCAAAAACTAATTTCCATCAACAGCACAACAAGAAATTAGAAAGAAATGGAACACCCTATGGGTAAGAACACGCAATGGTTTATTAAAACCACCTTTGTGAAATCCACCCTATCTGTTTTGTTTTTGGACTCAGTTTTAATCAAGCTCTAGATTTTGCATGTAAAACTCTCACCATCTCAAAGATAAAGACATAGTTCAAAATGAGACATGAAATAGCTTCAACTTACACTAAAACATAGAAACTGCAAAAATTGAAACAATGATACTTTGAGTCAACATTTTTTGCATAAAAGCAAATTAGATAAAAAGTTATATTTCTTTAAAAAATGTCTACGCGATGTGTAATCTTATGTTCAAATGCGATGATGCAATGCTGACTTCAAAACCCAAACTTAATATTTTGAAGTACATAATTAAACCTTATTTCTAAGAAAACACATTAACACACATAATAATCGGCCAGCTATGTACAGCAGTTTGTCACCAATAAATATGTACTTAATTTTAGAATTATCTAACATCAATACTAACTGCTTACTTTGGAGTAGACTTGAGACTGTATGTGATGCATTTGTCAACGTCAGCTGCAGTTGGACTGGGTTCCCATGACAGCGATACAGAGTAAGCATCAACGTGCAAAATCTGTAAATTCTTGGGCGGCATAGGCGGTGCTTAAACAAACAAATTGGACATTAGGCAGGTAATGCTATATTTTCAGCAATTTCTACTGCTTCTATGCTATGCTATTTTATGCTAATCTATGGTATGCTCTGCTGCGCAATGCTACGTATGAGTACAAGCAGACTTAGGAGTGGATGATTATTGTACTTATTCTTAAGGTGGCGCTCTGATAACCGACTAACCGACTAACCGACTTTGGGGATTAAAATTTTCAAGCACATTCATATGTAGATGTTTGGTCAAGAAGGAACCAGTCTCTAGGAGACAAAATCAAAATCAAAAACTGTCAATAAGAAAAGATTATCTTAATTAGTAAACATACTAGTACAGTACAGTAAATAGTAGTGATTAGTTTAATAAAGCTTAAAACTTAAAGCATAAGGATTTGAAAATTTCAGAGAAAACTTACGTTCTGGTCGTTCTGTGATTTTTCTCTTTCGTGATTCTGTAAATATATCGTAATATATTTATTAACATAATGCAATAACTAACAATATCCATATAAAGTACATGGAGTAAAGTATAACCAAGAACTAAAGTACCTTCAGTTGCTAAAAAAATATTACTTATGTTTTACAAAAACTAAAACAGCTCAGCTTAGACGCAGTTCATTTTGAACAAATCATAGCGAGAATTGCACTGAAGTATGATCGCGGTTTGTGTTCTGTCATGACAAGAAACAAACTGTGTAATGATGGCCCAAGTTGCATAACCGGCACCTTTTTGTAAATCCGGCACCAAGGTGCCGGATACAAATTTAACATGACTTGATCCGCGCATCAGTTCAAATACACTACATAGCTCGGTTACGTACCCTACTCCTTAGTAGACCCAAAAATCCAGGGTTTCTTCATTCCCGCGAGGGCCTTAACAACACTAAGGGGCTGTTTACAAATTCGGATTAATGGGACTAGATTAACTGAATTAACTACCATAACTGGACATAGAAATTGTGCATCTTTCCAAGAATTTGCACGTTTATGCAATTTACACCGAGGAGCAAGTGTGTCTAATTTGAAAAAGGTCTCCTGCTTTTGCGTTGAGTTATTCTAGTTAATTCGGTTAATCTAATCCAGTTAATCTGAATTTGTGAAGAGGCCCAAAGAAAAACTAACTGACTGTACTAACAACACTAATAGCAATAGCAATATTGCATATATTTTGCACTCAACGCAACAGAAAAATAGCCCATTAGATTGTAAGACCAAGCCACATTATCCATGAAAAAGTACAGCAATAAGCTTCTCATATCCAAAGTTTACTGCATAACCGGCACTTATTTTGTAAGTTACTTATTATTATGTTAAGTATAGGAGCAAATGCAATAACTTTGCACAGCATTCACCAATTTTTGTAATTGATGATTCAAATGTATATACCTACGACATATCCTTCAGTATTATTCGGTATATCCATAATTTTGGTGTCATTTAAAAGCTGTCATGAAGTTCTTTCATTTGAGCTATAAATCACAAAATTTGGTCAAGTCAATGCTAAGTTACAGCACCCGGCACCTTTTGCATTTTCTTTCCTATCTTTATCATATAAAAGGTGCCGGATATGCCATATATATGCCATAAACGGCACCTTTTATGTGCCAAACATAGGAGCAAATTTACACAAGGTGCCGGATGCTGTAACTTTTATTGTACACACTGAAATTGCATAATTTTGGTGTCATTTAAACTCTCTCATGAAGTTCTTTTATTTGAGCTATAAATCACAAAATTTGGTCAAGTCAGTGCTAAGTTACAGCACCCGGCACCTTTTGCATTTTCTTCCCTATCTTTATCATATAAAAGGTGCCGGATATGCCATATATATGGCATAACCGGCACCTTTTGTGTGCTAAACATAGGAGCAAATTTGAAAAAGGTGCCGGATGCTGTAACTTAGCATAATATACAATATTGCTATGGCTATTAATGTTGTTAGTACAGTCAGTTAGTTTTTCTTATGGTCTGTTCACAAATTCAGATTAACTGGATTAGATTAACTGAATTAACGAGAATAACTCAACACAAAAGCAGGAGACCTTCTTCAAATTAGACACACTTGCTCCTCGGTGTAAATTGCATAAACGTGCAAATTCTTGGAAAGATGCACAATTTCTATGTCGAGTTATTGTAGTTAATTCAGTTAATCTAATTCCATTAATCCGAATTTGTGGACAGCCCCTTAGTGTTGTTAAGGCCCTCGCGGGAATGAAGAAACCTTGGATTCATGGGTCTACTAAGGAGTAGGGTACGTAACCGAGCTATGTAGTGTATTTGAACTGATGCGCGGATCAAGTCATTTAAAAGTTGTATCCGGCACCTTGGTGCCGGATTTACAAAAAAGTGCCGGTTATGCAACTTGGGCCGGAAATTCTAATAGATTCTATTCTAGTTCGCTCGTGCACCCGCTCATGCTCAATGGCGTGCACCATGGCATACTTTATGCGGAAGGCGGCAAAATGCGCCTTCGTGTGAATAGGCCTTTAGTGTTTTATGCCCTGCTTGTTTAAGATGCGAAGAGGAAGATGTTGAGATGAGCTCGGATGCCCTGAAAATCCTCGCCAAAATAGCCGGTGACTCCTCCCTGCGCTACGCCATTCAGCTCATCACCACTGCTAGCATGGTTACTAAAAAACGAAAAGTAACATTATACTATATTATTATATTTGTTTTTTGCATTAATAAAAAATTGAGTAATACCTGTTGTTTTTCAGTCTAATGCGTCTGTTGCATGTTGAACGGTGTAAGCAGATGCACAGCAGCACAGGTGTTATAAAACTAATGAAACACGCGGGTTCTTTACGAAAAACACTCTTTCGAGCATGATGAGTAGTAGAGTTGAGCGAGTGGTCACTAAATTCACGCCACCTGTTTTGTCTCAGCGTTCAGTATTTGGTCAGACTTTAGTTTGGTTGCAGTAGAAAGCTGGAGGTTTTTTGTTGGAGTATTATTTGTTTTTGTTTTGCAGCAGAAGAACTGTCTGTTGTTTTGTTTTTCAGGGCACCAAAGTGGAATTGGAAGATGTGAAAAAAGTGTATTCCCTTTTCATAGACGAAGCAAGATCCGTTCAATTCCTTAAAGAATATCAGGAGCAATTCCTTTATAATGAAAGCGATGGTACGTTGTCTAAAACTGGTTATATCAAGAGTACAGAATGGGAAGAGTATGACACTCACTAATCAGAGATTACAATTTGGTTTTTTGGGTTGGTGGTAATTGAGTAAATTAAATGGGTAATTTAATTTACTCGTGGTTTGATTAAATTGTTTTGAAATTCATGCTTCATTATGCCTTATAGTGGCTATGGCATGTGATATTGTAATCTAAAAGCTGTTTTCAAAAAAAGTGTAATCCTTGCCTAATAATTGTATATAAATGATTGTATTTTGCTGTAATGTCTCAGAAACCGACGCTGATTAGGGTTTAGAATGTCTATTTTTATATTGTTTTCATTAATTACGAATTAATGTGTTTAATCTCCAAATTAAATCTAACAAACGTTTCATTATAATGGTGTTATTAGAATCGACTCTTTTGTAACATGCGAATGTCTGATTTAAGCTGCCGAATTAAATAGTTGTGAAAATTTTGCCACATCTGCTAAGATTTGTCTCACTGTTTCGTAGCTTTGCTGAACAGACATACTTCTGTAACTATAAATGAGGACCTTTGTAATCCCCCCATTTACAAACTGAAATTCATTTTTTGTGGACTATTTTTTTATTGAAAACTTTTGATCAGAAGTTACCTACTAATATTTTCATGGACCATTTTTATTGAAAACTTTTGATCAGAAGGTACCTACTAATAATTTCATTCACTGGTTTTGAACCATCCCCTTATCGGCCTTATCAGTGACTTGTTGACATGTTTTCCTGTTTATAGGCGCTGGTGATAACGCTTCAGACACAGCGGTCGTAAAAATGGAAGCCTGACGTTGTTGATATTGATAGTTTTAACATCTAGCTAATATGCATTTTGTATATTTTTTGTGTTGGGTTCAAAGTTTAAATTAGTATATTGGTAAACAGCTATTTTGTGGTTGGAAATTTTTGTAGGCACAAAAATATTCATTCAACTTTTGGACTCCGTTTAGAATGTCTTTTGAACAAAAAATTTGTTCGTAATCTATATTCTTTGCTGTCATAATACAATCACGTGGTTTATTTAGATTGTTTTGAAGTCGTAAACAGCCTTTCTGAAGACCGTGTTCGCTTTTTTACTCAATTTCGAGTTCAGTTAGACGTCAATTTCTTAGTCTAGGCTTGTATTTTTCTCAACTTTAACTAAGTTTAAAATATAAAATATATATTATGATTTTTTGCTTTAAATGCTTGTCATATGCCGTGTATATTAGAGTATAATTAAATTCATTCAACTAAACATACTCATGCTTACACGACTCAATTCTGATACATGTACGCAAAGTAAATATCAAGTTCTTTTATATCAGCCACTAGTTTTAGAAAAAATTGCTTCTCTTTTATTTCCATTTTAACTCAGATTGAATGTTTAGCTAAAAAAATCTGGTTTTGTATCCAAAGTTTTGCGTTGTGAAATGTTCTGCACCTCCCAAAATGTAAAACTTGTTGTTGAGTCGCGTCTTGTTAAGTTTTGTTGTTGACATATTTTTTTGTTACATAATAAACATTTTCACTTTCCATTTGCGTTGTGTTTTAATTTTTCGCTCTTTTGTTCGTATTTAGTGTTTTATACAACTATTGTTGAATAGAAATGAGGTCATGTCGTGGATTTCTCTTGGATAATTTTTGGAATTGGAATCTAGGAATTTTTAATTGGTTTTTTGATAACGTTTTAGCGGCAGTTTGTGAATTCTAGTTTAATCTGGGGCGAACGGAATTAAATTGTTGCTTTTCATTAATTTCACGGGCCTGGTCAAGGTTTTACTACGCTCAAGGTTAAACTTTTTACCATTTTAATGTCCAATCTTGCAGTCTTTTTATGTAGATAACCGATACTGTGTGATATGTAAGGGTTGTAGCATGGCTGCAAGTGCACTCAGAGGTTTGTATGCACGATGCGATGGAAAGCTCCGAGTGCAAAGCACGAGTGCGCGCAGCGCACGAGTGCTTTTCACGAGGGCTTTCCAAGCAGAGTTGCATACGAATCTCTGAGTGTCAGCGCTGGCCATGATACAACCCACTTGTCACATGGCTTTGACACGTAAAAAAAAACTATAGGTAGCGATGGGATTCGAACCCACGCTTATCTGACTTTTGGGGTCTGGGTAAAATCCAGCCCCAGCCCCAGCCCCAGCCCCAGCCCCAAGTGGGTAAAACCCAGCCCCAGCCCCAAATGTAACAGTGGGTAAAATCCAGCCCCAGGTTGGGTAAAACCCAGCCCCAGCCCCAACTGGGTAAAACCCAGCCCCAGCCCCAAATGGGTAACAGCCCCCAGCCCCAAATGGGTAAAATCAGCCCCAGCCCCAACTGGGTAAAATCCAGCCCCCAGCCCCAGCCCCAGCCCCAACTGGGGTAAAAATCCAGCCCCAGCCCCAACTGGGTAAAACCCAGCCCCAGCCCTTGCAACTGGGTAAAATCCAGCCCCAGCCCCAACTGGGTAAAATCCAGCCCCGCAGCCCCAAATGGGTAATTTCCAGCTCCAGCCCTGGCCCCAGCCCCCAGCTTGACGCCCACCCCGCCGGTTGGCAAAACACATCACTCACAATTATAGGCAAACCTTTGATGCAACTTCAACTATTACAACAAGGCCGAATCCACCGTTAGGCCGAAAAAGTTTTTGATGCATAATTAGTCATGGTAGGGAACTGTAATCGACCCAAAATTAAAGCAATGCACTTTATCATACGAATTTAAATTTTCGAACACTAAACTTCAATTTTTTTCCCGCATTTTCAACCAACTTTGGCTCTGTTCCGTCAAATTTTTATTTGTATAAATTTATCTTTTAGTTACATTTCGTGAAAACTTTGATGGTATCAAGAGTGTGCCGTGCTGCAAGCGGCGCGCGCGCCCGCTCATGCGCCCGCTCGTGCGCCGCCAGGCGCCCCTCATGCGCCCGCCGCCCCCGCTCATGCGCCCTGTCATGCGCCCCGTATGCCCATGGCGTACGCCATGGAGCAAGTTCGCCTTCGCGGCAATAGGCCTTTAGCGGGTCGTGTCACCGCTATGTAGGCCCTAATCAGGCCGAAATCATTTCAGAAGCATACCTACATACATGCATTATTCTTCTCAGGTGGTATAGATACCACCTGAGAAGAATAATGCATGTATGTAGGTATGCTTCTGAAATGATTTCGGCCTGATTCGGCCTACATAGCAGTGACACGACCAGCTAAAGGCCTATTGCCACGAAGGCGAATTTGCTCCATGGCGTACGCCATGGCGCATGAGCGGGCGCATGACAGGGCGCATGAGCGGGCGCATGACAGGGCGCATGAGAGGGCGCATGAGCGGGCGCACGAGCGGGCGCATGAGCGGGCGCACACGCACACTTGCATTTTGCACACGCACACTCTTGATACCATCAAAGTTTTCACGAAATGTAACTAAAAGATACAAACTGAGAATTTATACAAATAAAATTTGACGGAACAGAGCCAAAGTTGGTTGAAAATGTACAGAACTGAGATTGAAGTTTAGTGTTAGAAAATTTAAATTCGTATGATAAAGTGCATTGCTTTAATTTTGAGTACGATTACAGTTCCCTACCAGTGACTAATTATGCATCAAAAACTTTTTCGGCCTAACGGTGATTCGGCCTTGCTGTAATAGTTGAAGTTGCATCAAAGGTTTGCCTATCTGATTGTGGTGATGTGTTTTGCCAACCGGGGCCGGGGTGGGCGTAGGCTGGGGCTGGGGCCAGGGCTGGAGCTGGAAATTACCCATTTGGGGCTGGGGCTGGATTTTACCCAGTTGGGGCTGGGGCTGGATTTTACCCAGTTGGGGCTGGGGCTGGATTTTACCCAGTTGGGGCTGGGGCTGGATTTTACCCAGTTGGGGCTGGGGCTGGGGCTGGGGCTGGATTTTACCCAGTTGGGGCTGGGGCTGGATTTTACCCATTTGGGGCTGGGGCTGGATTTTACCCATTTGGGGCTGGGGCTGGGTTTTACCCAGTTGGGGCTGGGGCTGGGTTTTACCCAACCTGGGGCTGGATTTTACCCACTGTTACATTTGGGGCTGGGGCTGGGTTTTACCCACTTGGGGCTGGGGCTGGGGCTGGGGCCGGGGCTGGGGCTGGGGCTGGATTTTACCCAGACCCGACTTTTGTTTTCCAGTCAGTGCCATAGACCACTCGGCTACGCTACCTTCGACGTTAAGTTTTTTAAATGACCGTAAATTATCGAACAGTAATATTTTTTGCTGTGCATGAACATACCTATATAAATGCAAGATGCAGTGTAGACTGAACATACTACGTAGTACGTACTACGTACATACATCACTTTGTCATCATTATTTGGGTTTTTGTCAAGGTAGTTGTGCAGCAGCCGTAGTCGAGTGGTTACGACGTCTGGCCGGCAATCCTGGTGATTTGGGCGCATTTGTTCGATTCTTGTCTTGTCTTTTTAAGGTTCCTTCTTATTTCTGAGCAGCGTGCGACAAACCTGTGAGTGCACGCTAAGGCGAATTCGTTGATGCTCACTGTGTGTTCAGAGAGTGCAACAAATCTCTGAGTGCACTCTTGAGAGATGTGCTGTCACAGGACCAGCGTATATCAGAGATTTGTAGCACGGCCAGTTACATAGAAGTCGAAAATACGACTGTCATTCAATTTAATTGACTAAAAACTACTTGAGAAACTTCATGATTTTGGATTTAGTTTGCAATTCTCAAGTTCTCAAGCTCGCTGCCAAATTAGGCAATGTCATAATCAAATCTAATTCCTTATATCCTGTTTTGAATACGGCTGATAAATTTTACAAAATATCCTTTACATTCAGCGCTGTTAATTCAATCAGAATTTTACGCCTTGATTAATGATACCAAGAGTACGTGTCTTGACAAACGTTTACATGCTCTTGATAGTAGCGGCAGGAAGTCTAGAATTCGCTCCTGTTTATTTACAACGTTGTTGTAAACTTGTTCAGTGGTGCGCACCTTACAATGTTTTACTATGACTCCCTTGTTGTCGACTAAAGACTATAATGGTAAGGAATTTGAACTGAAAATGCTATTATTGCAGTAAATACTAAACTTTAAGGGTGGATTTCACAAAGGTGGTTTAACTAAACCATGGTTTTACGTACGTTTTCATCTGATTTGCACATAATTTCCTTACGAAATATAGCCTGATTCTTTACGAATTTCCTGGATTTTCTTAAACCATGGTTTTAGCTTAGCTGAAATTTCAGCAAAACAGAGACCTGCTGTGCTGCAGGTTTTAAATTTCAGCTGCGCTAAAACCATGGTTTAAGAAAATCGACGAAATTCGTAACAAATCAGGCGATATTTCGTAATGAAATTATGTGCAAATCATATAAAAACGTACGTAAAACCATGGTTTAGTTAAACCACCTTTGTGAAATCCACCCTGAGAGTAACTTTGGTTATTTAGCTTCCCTAGTAAATTTAGCGGAAAAGATTTGCTTTTGATTCATTTTATTGATATAGGCATTTATCATTGGAAAAATAGGTATCCCCCTTCGTGGGACCCTTTTCCATTGAGCGTACTAATTCTTGACCCCCCCTAAGGTTGACACATTTTTTACCTTTTGCTAAAAAAGTAGTGATATTGACAGTTTTCAGCCAAAATGTTTGTAAAAGTCAGTTCAATTTTATCAAAAACCCATTTCCAATTCCCTAGTGATAAAATACCCGTTTTAATGCTGGATTACACCAAAGAGATTTTGGGCGAACATTTTGCAACGACCCCCTTTTTACCGGTTTTGGCACCCATGGGCGTACCCAGGGGGGGGGGAATTCCCTTTCTGGTGAATTTTAGGAAACCTCCCCCCCGATCTATAATTACCTTGCTATACTATATAAATTTTCTTGCTCAAAAATAATTACGATAATAACTCAGGATCGGCTCAACGCAGAAACGTCATTTTTACGTTATCAGATGTATAGCCGACAGCGTGGCCAAAAAGTTTTCTATTCAAAGTCAGTTCGTAAAAGAAACCGTTTACCCGATACACCGGTTTGAAAAAAATAAAAAATTTCCATACTGACATTTTCGGGCTCGAACCTCTACTACGATGAATGTAAGATGATGCTATAGTGTCGTTTTAATTCGAAAATATTCAGGTCGTCATAACTTGCCTCAACGTAAACGTAAAAACATAAAACTGACGCCTTTCAACTCAGAACAGTAGGCGCTTTTGAATGATACATTACTTGACGTATACCACTCACCAGTGGCGTACCCAGAAAAAAATTTCGGAGGGGAAATGACTTTTCGATTTTTTGTAATGGGTTAAAATGCATTTTTTAGCAATTTTAACACTCGTAAAACGCCTTACAAACGCAAGATTACTAAACCACAAGGCTGCAGGGGTCTGGGGGCGGCAGCCCCCGGAAAAAAATTGGCGATTTTTCCAATTTTTAGACCGAATTTGGTCAACTGGAGACGTATCAGAAATTTTTCCGACAAAATTTAAAACAAAAAATGGGAGTGTCATATCAGACGGTGTATTCCACAAGTAAATGTAGCATAATATACTGGTGTTGACATGCACATGCAGCATAATGTAGTTGTGTATACATGCATAGGCTTTGATGAAAGACAATAACGAGGAATAGTAAGCCACATAGTCGCAGGGGTCTGGGGGCGGCAGCCCCCAGAAAAAAAGTTGGGAAAATTTTTGATTTTTAGGCCAAATTTAGTCCATTGGAGACGTATCAGAAAATTTTTCCGGCCGGACCATAAAAACCAAAGGGGGGACCCTTGTGTAAAAAATCACTGGGGAAAAATTTCGGGGGGGGGGGAATTCCCCCCATCCTGGGTACGCCCTTGCCACTCACGTATAAACGTTTAAATTTCCAATTCTAAATTATGACGCAAGTTTAACGTAAAGTTTCAGGGCCATGTCACCCTTCATTTGAAAGCTCTCTGAATTTGCTCATAAATGATGAAAGACCAGAAAAAAGAAAGAAAGACCGTACCCAGAAAAAAATTTCGGAAGGGGAAAAAGACTTTTTCGATCTTTTGTAACGGGTTAGTAGAGTGCACGTTTTGGTAATTTTAACACTTATAAAACGCCTTACAAACGCAAGATCAATAAACCACAAAGTCGCAGGGGTCTGGGGGCGACAGCCCCCAGAACAAAATTGGCGATTTTTCCAATTTTTAGACCGAATTTGGTCAACTGGAGACGTATGAGAACTTTTTCCAACAAAAAAGTAAATGCAGCATAATATACACGTGTGGACATGCATAGGCTTTGACGAAACATAATAACAAGGAATACTAAGCCACAGTGTTGCGGGGGTCTGGGGGCGGCGGGGGGGCCCCCCCCCCCCCCCCCCAAAAAAAAAAAATGTGAAATTTTTTTGATTTTTAGGCCAAATTTGGTCAATTGGAGACCTTTCAGAACATTTTATCGGCCGGACCGTAAAAACCAAAGGAGGGACCCTTGCGTGAAAATTCAGACGGCTCAAAAATTTGTGTGCTTTTTGGTGTGTTTTTATAAAAAAGTGTGTGCTTTTATAAGAAAATGTGTGCGAAAACACAGTAAAAATACAAAAAAAACCGTGGCTGCTAAGACCATTGTTCATTTTTTACAGCAGCTCACCAAAATTTGTTCTTATTCTTGTCCCGTTATCCTTAGGATTTTCAGCGAGCTTATCCTGGTTTGCACCTTCACTTTACTTCATTTGCATATTTCACCCTGCGGCCACCCTCATCGGATTTTTCTGAAAACCCTATTGTACATTCACCCAACCATACCTGGGCCTAATTTTCCGAAAAAAATGTTCTCCGTTCAAGTTCTCCGTTTTTAGAAACTCCACGTTGAAGTTCTCCGTTTAAATGTTCGCCGTTCAAGGCTTTCCGTTTAAATTTTTTCCGTGTATTAAACGGAGAACTTCTAAACAGAGATTAGAAACAGAGAACTTAAACGGAGAACTTTTTTTCGAAAAAATGGGCCCAGAATATTCTCCATCCTTTATTTGCATATTCACTCCATACATCGATGTGACCTGCTGAAAAGTTTGGAGAGACCTTCTCTGCCAACTTTTGAGGACACCCTCCTGATCGACCAAAAATACCTTGTGTGGATTTTACAAAGGTGGTTTTGTATAATAATTGTTTTACGTCCACTTTCATATGTTTAGCACCTATTGCAAAATATTGCCTGATTTCTTACGAATTTAGTTGATTTTCTGTAATCCGTAGTTTTAGCTCAATTGAAAATTGAAATTTCAAACCTTCAGCACAGCAAGTCTTTGTTCTGCAGAAATTTCAACTTTCAGAAACTGAGCTGAAACCACGGTTTAAGAAAATTAACTAAATTCGTAACGAATCAGCCAATATTTCGTAATGAAAGTATGTGCCAATCATATGAAAACCATGGTTTTATAAAACCACGTTTGTGAAATACACCCCTTAATTTTTGCGAATTCGTTCAAAAAAAGTGCCATTTTTGCCCAGATTTTCGGGACCTTACACCCGGGCCCTCGATTTGGAGGGGGGGTTCAAATATTTGACGCAATCTCATTTGCATATTGCAGCCCATCGCCCACCTTATCTGCGGCGGTGCATGTGTCCCTCCCCCGATGGGCCAACCGTCTGAGGCCGACTTTGTGGCCGTTGGCCGAGGCCGGTCCGTGGTGCCGCGAGCGGGCGTGGGTCGAGGCCGGGGCCGGGCCAAACGGGTCATTCTGCAGGCCGTGCCCAACGGACTGGCCGTAGCGCCGCTGGGCCGAGCTAAAGTAAGGAATGTGAGGGGCCAAAGGGGCTTGTTAGCCTCATTTAGCAAACTGCGTTTTTCTATTGGGCTGCAAAACTTGTAATAGAGTGCAGAAGCAAGTCTTGTTCGCTTCATTCAGCAAGCTGCGTTTTCCTATTCGGCTGCAAAAGTTGTCCTGGATGTTTAGCCAAGCTTAACATTTCGCTTGAGATCAGCTAACACTTTCCTATTCTACCCAATCTGCTACACTTGGTGAAAGTGCATTTTTATGGAGTAATGGAGATATGCATCTTACATGTCAAAATATAATCATTTATCCGCGGGTTACCTTTACCTATCGATTAAGTGTAAATATTGTTTTTGTGTGACCAAGGCTCAATCGCACTATTGTGTCGGATTATGGGTTAGTACGCTTCCTTCTTTTCTGCATACTATATTGTTTTTTCAATTTATTTCAGGCGGCACTACTACCCTCGCCCCCCGTGTTAGACGTGATACCCACTGCTCGTAAACGTACACGAAGATTGGCCACGGCTAGCAAATGTAAGCGACAACAGACTTTAGCTCTATTCATTGCCAGTTCGAGGACAAAATTATATACTATGAATCGCGTATACGATAGCCGCCTAACCATTTGCAAGGGAACTGCTTTCATACATGTAGTTGGGGGGGGGGGGGGGGGGGGAAGAACCCCCCAAAAATTCGGTCCAGGGGGAGGGAGGGGGGGTCCCGCCAGGGGGAAAAGAGGGGGGAGGGTCCCGGCGGAACAAAAATTTTGGCCAAAATTATAAAAAATTAGCATTTTTTCGTAAAATTTGAGCGATTTTACCGAAATTTTTGCCTAAAATTGTCAAAATTGGTGTTTTTTTGGTCGAAAAAAGGTAAAAATTGCGTCATTTTTGGGAGGGAGGGGGGTCAAAAATGGGTATATGACGAAGGGGAGGGGGGGGGTCCGACCAAGGGGGGGAAGGGGTACCCAAAATTTCGGTGCTGTTACATGTATGCTGATCAAATACTCCAATTTTTTCACACGAAGAACGTCCGCGTCAAGTCAAGATATAATGCAAAAGTTTGATGAAACCAGTTTGTAAATGCTTCACAATAGCCGACAAAAATCGTCCTTATTCTTGTTCCTATGCTCTAAAGGGCAAGGTATAAACCTAACTCAAAACTTAAACTATCATGCTACTATTTGTATATAAATTTTATTTTTATAAAGTTATTTATTTATTTATATTTTATATTATTTATTAATCTAAGATAAACTATAAAGTATAAGGCGCCGTGAAAGTAGATCTGTGTTGTCCAATTATTCAGTCATTGACTCATAGCAACAGGTTTTTCATTAAGGTCCCCCCAAATTTGAGATTCCCCTCCACTCCAACTTGAGCTATCGCTACAAACCTCTTTTTTCCTGTCGAAAAACTGTGCCGTGAAAGTCAATGTGTCGTTCATGACCGTAAAATGTAAAATGCTTCAAAAATGAACAAAAAAGCCAAAAATCATGTCAAATATATCCTCCGGGTCAACCCGCCTCTCCAAATAGAGACTCCGTATAGGAAATTGACCTATGACCTTTGACTGCTTTCAGGTCCGGACAGTGCCGAATCAGTGGACAATATCCTAGATCTGGAGGACTTTCATCTGATGCAGATCTTTGTCTATCTAAATGGCCACTCGCTGTTGTGCGTGGAACGAACCTGCAAACGTTGGCAGCGTCTTGTGAACGCCGCGGGTCAGCATTTGCCTCAAAGGTCAAATGTGCAACGCTTGACCTTTTGGGCCCGGCGCCCACGGAAAAGATTTGCCCCAGCCCTTTGGCTACTGTCGCATTCAGGCCACTGAAGCGTCGGCTATGAAGAGCGGCGGCCACCACCACTCAGTGGCGAGCTCAGCCGCCAGCGCTCAAAGCTATGGGGATTCTTTCTATGATCTAGCATGGGAAAATGTTACCGTGCATTTGGGACCAAAACTGAGCGGTCTAAAGTTGGTGCGACTTTTGCTACGAATCCTACGTCGTCTAAAAACGGCACAACTGGTCTTTCGACACTGGTGTCCCAGCAGAAGCAGCCTGGAAGCCGTAAGCCTGTTTATAGGACAGATCAGTAGTCTGCGCTTTTTTGCCTGTGACCTAAGTTCCCTGTGTCCCCGATTTGGTAGCCTCTATCGGGGATTGGTGTCCCCGCTTGACTGCCCTCCACGTGGACACCTGTACAAATGCCCATGACAGCTTTACACACTTGTCCCTGATGTACCTATTGCAGCATAGCTTTGCCCGTTTGCGCAAATTGGAACTACACTCCGTTCGTGGCAGTTTCGACATTGACGATGAAACTCTAACGGAATTAGCCAAACATTGCCGCTGCTTGTCGTGGCTTAAGCTCAGCGGATTGTCCTTTGGTCACGGAAGAAGGCTTAGGGCGACTTACTCGCGGATTTTGGGGCCAACGAATGGATGATAGATCAATTTTGTGGATTCGAAACTCATCCGTTTGCATAGGGCCCTTCTGCAAAACTTTCTCTGTAGCTCAGACCAATTTCAAATCCCATCATAAACTTTGTCTCCGCTTGCATAATGTGATTCTGTGGCTTGAAAGCTCTCAGCCCTCTGATTGGCTGTAAAATGTGCAGATGGCAATATTGATTGGACTCTTTGTTGAAAGGCCGTTTGTTGAAAAATAGTGCTCATTTTTGTGGTGCCTAACGCCGAGTTCATATTTGTCTGTGTTCTTAAGGATTCAACCCTGGGTTGGTTCTACGATTATAGACATCCAGCTTAATTTACGTAAGTAAAATTCCTTGACACCTGTTCAACTTTGAACAACAGTTGAACGGAATTTGTGAATGGGCAAAGAGACAGCCTTACGGACAAGTATGAACTAACCAATACATAGCTACGTTCACTTTAATTGTAAGTACAAATTTGTCCCTATCTGATAACCTAAATTATGGGCAATCTCAAACACTAAAATCTTCAGTTTTTGTGGCAGTAGTACATGTAAACTAAAGATACTTTACTTATATAAGGATATAATAAAAGGACTAGAAAGTCGCTAAGTACTAGGCTCAATTTTGTGTCTTGTTCATGTTTAGTTTATGTTATTTTTTGACATGTTGTGGTTGTCTAGTTGATAAAAGTTCCTTTCTAAATAGGCATTATTTTGAAGGTGGTAGTAACGATTTCGACGTCTTTCAATTTTAGGCTTGAATTTAAAGTAAAGAATAACCAAAAATATTTTTCACTAGTTTTTTTATTAAAAGGCTCGTTAAATTAACTTTCTATGAATTCATATTTTTGTAAACAAGCACTTCAGTCGACGAGCGTAAGAGTTTTCACACGATGGCAATAAGTATTATTGTTGTTGTTGTGGTTTCCCCGGGTCTTCTGGGTTCGCCCAATATGACCAGGACAGCTATAGCCGCCCCACTCCCCGTAGAAAGTCCACCACCGCCAGCGGCTCATCCGCGAGGAGCCCCAGAGTAGGGTTTACCCCCAGGTGCCTAAGCCGGGAGGGTGTGTGTGCCGGGCAGTCAATAAGTAGGTGTTTCAAGTCCTCATCGTTATGGCCACCAGTCCGGGCAGGCCGGGGAGTCCGCCATGCCGATTCTGTGTCTATATGAGGCCAAAGCGGTGCAGTGGCCCTTGCACCGAATAAGTATTATTGTACCGTTTCGGTAAAATGTGGCGCGGCGTACAAAAAACTTTCAGTTCGCCAATTCTACTGGATGAACCAGTATGTAATGCTGTGTACACCTGCGCAATCTATACACCGCACAGAACGTTTAACGCCGTTGCTTTGCTACCCACTGACTACTTATCGTTGGCAACTTGTCGAACAACTCGACCTGAGTACCTGACCCGACTACGACTGACGACGAGATGTGAATTTTCTGTAGAAAGTTTCTGAGCCTTTTATTGTCACTTATAAATTTTAATTATAAAAGAAATTTAATGCCGGTTTTTTAGACTTAATGCAAGAGATTGATATTTGTAAAAATTGTTTAACCAATGAATTTCTTGAAAACTAAATGCAACAACAAACCTGTAAAACTTTTTCAGAACCTAAAATTTTAATGTCAAAGTCTAAGTTATAATTTGAAAATTAACAAACCGATCTGACCTGTACGCATAATCAACCTGATCTAGTCCGATCCGAAGTTGACTAGGCCCAATTACGTACCTACTCTATTGACCAGCAAGGACAAAACAAACCATTTGTAACTTTGCAAATGTTATTATCGATTTGTGTTATATGCAAATTACCTCATCCTGTTCCAGACTTTGCAAATATGTTTACAGTTTGCACACGCAAAGCAACACAAAATCGCTCACGCACACACACACGCTGCTTCGCTGGGCAGCTGCTGACTGTACCACACAAATTGAACAAGCAGGCCCCAAAAGGGGGCAGGGTTTCTTCGCCGAGTGCAAATTCTGCTAAATTCTGCTTGTTTTACTCAACAGATTTCAGCTCTACTTTACTTTTGTGCATTTCCTTTCATATAAAAAGCAGTAACACACATATACATTTACTTTATTAAGTTTCAGTGGTTAAGTGTTGAATTCACACTATAAATTCAACAGTTTTGCCGAAAGCACACTCCATAGTTGCCGAAGCTGTTGTGATTTCAGCACGCAGTTGCAAATTTTTACAAGGAAATGTCCTGTCAAAACAATTTTGCAGACAAAAGTTGCGTATTTTTTGGCAAAAAAATAACGTGAGGTACGAACCTTATGCCTTGACGTGCACAAAATCTTCGTACTAGCGCTTTTTGAGCCACTAGACCACCCAACTTCGATAAGTAAAAATGTTTGGTCATGACTATGTAGAAGCATAGTACGAAAACAGACAGCAGTCTAGACAATCACGTGATTAGCATGTGTCTGTAGTGTGAAAATTTACCATACAAAAAAATTTAAAAGTACAAAATTCTAATAAAATGACAATTCAAAATACATGTGAAAAGTGTTGTTGACAATTATTTCATTAAAAATTGTAAAAAATACCTTGTTTTCAAAAAAAGACCAGCTATGATTCCATACTGACTTAGCACCTGTTAGATCATCTGCCTTGAACAAAGTGTGGCTGCTTTACTTTTATCCTTCCACACAGTTAATTTGAAAACGATAGTTTTTTCTTGTAAAAGGAACAAAAAATCAATGCACTGAAACGGAGCATAATTTACGTGCAATTTTCGTTTCAGTGCATTCGACTGAACTAGTATGCACGGCCGCTGAGGCGGCCGCGCAAAATAGAGGTACTCGGCAAAAGATGACCATCTTTCTTCAATGAGGGGGTGGAAAGGTGCGATCCCCCCCCGATAAACATTGCGTGTATTCACAGTAATGTCTAACTGTACATTCCGTCTGCGTGGAAGTTGTTCCAAAATATATAGCCGTAAACTGTTGTATCTCATTATTTTGTGTCGATCTGGGACCTAAATGTATGTTGTATTGATTCATACTTACAGCCGTATGTTCGTTTAGCCTGCAGAATGTCATGGCAGTCTAGTACAGTGGATCAGCCAGCGCCTGTGACGTCATTATTTCGTCATTTTGTCCGCAGAACGG
>JASANF010007540.1:0-12341 GCA_030248245.1 Trissonchulus sp. WLG1_4
CATTTATTTACATGCTTTTACAAACAAGCAGGATTTTTATGCAAACTTTTAGAGTAAATTTATGCTTTTGACACATACGAACTTTTACAAAGTGTAGACCTGCCGCCAACAAATTCCTGAACCATACAATTATTCACCGACAGTTTTTAACAAACTTCGATGTGGAAAATAGGAAAAATGTATGCCTGCAATGCCTGTAATTTTGAACCTCCTGTATTAATACAATATCTCAATTGAAAGTTTCTTTTTTTGATTTTTCTCATTTTTGCCATAATTTTTTTTTGTTTTTGGAATAGTGCAAATTTTAAAAAGATATCTCAGATTCGCAGCTCTAAAATAAAAAGCAATTTTTTTAAGATTAGCCTGCATTATCATATGCATCCACTTTTACTCATGCAAACACTCTGTAAAAAACTAGCTAGTTAAGCGTTTGGTATTGTTACCGTTATTTGGTAACAATACCGTTTGGCATTATTACCGAACAGTAACTATAGTTTTAAATAGAAGCTTAGATAATATCCATCACTGGATTTGCAGACTAGTGCGCTACCATTTGAGCTACTTGGCCAATGCTGAGCTTGTGGCAATGCTGTTGTGAAGTTAAGATAGGCCCCCTAGAGTACTTAAAGGGATTTAGGACAGCTCATCGTCGGCCCAGTAGCTCAACGGTAGAGCGCTGGTCTGCAGATCCAGAGATGAGTGGTTCGAATCCCCCCTGGGTCATTCAGATGATGATGCTGTCTTTTTTTCGGTAAGAATCCCCCCTCCCTATGTTAACATGGCAAGGCCGCCACGACGAACCTTGGAATCTCCTGGTCGCAGAACTGAGTCAGGTAGCGTTAGGTATGGGTTGTTGGGGGGGACATACCCCTTTGAGTGGCATGGGCAGAGTGGTGGTGAGAGTATATGGAGGAATTATCGCCGAGGTAGCTTTGCAGTGGAGCCACTCCTTGTCCCGGCTAGGAGTGAGAGCTTATCAGTCCCGGGCAGTGTTCGCAGAAGAAGATGAGGCCAGAAAAAAGGACCTCGCGGCACTTGCCTGATAGACAAGAGAAGAAAGAAGAATAGGTAATATAAGCGGGACGGCTCCCGGCGCTCCTCCACCCCGGGTGCCCATGCCCCATAGATAGTAGTAGTGCACACAGCACAGGGAAACTTCGGGTCGAAGTTTACTAGAAGGGGAGGGATGTGAAGTTAAGATAGGCCCCCTAGAGTACTTAAAGGGATTTACGACAGCTCATCGTCGGCCCAGTAGCTCAACGGTAGAGCGCTGGTCTGCAGATCCAGAGATGGGTGGTTCGAATCCCCCCTGGGTCATTCTGATGATGATGCTGTCTTTCTTTCGGTAAGAATCCGCCTCCCTTTCTTGACACTGTAACAAGTACTCTAGCCCCCCCTTTTACTTTTTTTATTTTTTTCGTTGGTGCGGCCCCTTTTTCTAACTGTCTGGGGTCGGCTCCCTATCTAATTACCAATTCGTCACCCACCAGTGACGTTTCTTTGTGCTCATTTTTACGCATCCTGCCTATTGTGCTGGGTTGGCTTCTCATTTTTCTGGCTCGACCAGGGCCCGATTTATCGAAGCAAAATGTTCGTCGTTGAAAATGTTCGTCGTTGAAAATGTTCGTCGTTGAAAATTTTGGATTGATCGAAACATTTTCAACGACGAACATAACACGTAATTATAGGACAAATGTTCGTCGTTGAAAAACAAATGTTCGTCGTTGAAAAACAAATGTTCGTCGTTGAAAAAGCAAATGTTCGTCGTTGAAAATGCTCGTCGTTGAAAAAACAAATGTTCGTCGTTGAAAAACAAATGTTCGTCGTTGAAAAACAAATGTTCGTCGTTGAAAAACAAATGTTCGTCGTTGAAAAATTTTCAACGGCGAACATTTCAACGCATGTCTTGAGCTCCGTTGAAATGTTCGTCGTTGAAAATTTTTTCAACGACGAGCTTTTGTCTTTTAGAACATAATAATGTTCTAAAAAACCAAACCTCGTCGTTGAAAAATTTTTCAACGACGAACAATTTCAACGACGAACTTTCAACGACGAACATTTGTTTTTCAACGACGAACATTTGTTTTTCAACGACGAACATTTGTTTTTCAACGACGAACATTTTCAACGACGAACATTTGTTGTTTCAATAAATCGGGCCCAGATGTGGGTTGGTTAGTGTGTTAGCTGGTGTTGTTTGTGACCGCTGTGGTTCTCACGTTATTAGTGTGCGATTTCTGGGTGTATTGGTTTGACGAGTCTAGTTGTGCTCGACTGATTAAAAACTGCTCTCACTTTGTGCGTGTCTAATTCTGCGGATTCTGACGTAAGTTAATAGATTTGGTGTGATTAGTGAGTGAGTTGCCCTGAGTGGCTTGGTGTTAGTTACATGGCATCCCTGTCAAAAATTTAATTTGACATTCTGTTTTGAGTTGAATTATTTCATCAATGCAGTATTACTCCGTATCATAGAAAGTTTTGTGATCAAAAATTACTACTGCTTGTTTCAGACCAAAATTAACGAAATTAAGATACTCTTGTTATTGCTTACTTAACCATATTCTGTGTAATATGTACTATCGAGCAAGGTTTCTCACATACGTAATATTGCAAATTGTTGTGTGTATTTGATCATATATTGTTACGTACTCCACTTTGTAATATTTGTTCTGCTGCATACGTGCTGCATCAGGGACAGCTCCCTCCCTATAAACGGGCCTGGATTCTCGCCCGTACCGACATTTGGGTGTCTGTCTGGATGCACATTGCATTCAATAATGACGAAGTGCTTAACCTACTCCTTGCACCAAACGTCAAATATGTGATTTGGACGCCCATTTTGGACCTGTGGGTTGACTGACCCACCAAACCAGCCGCTTGTCTTGGCTAGGAGTGTGAGCTTATCAGTCCCTGGCAGTGTTCGCTGACGATGAGGTTAGGGTGGGACCTCGCGACACTGGCCTTATAGAGAATGATAGGGACGGCTCCCGGCACTCCCCCACTCCGAGTTGCCCATAGCTAGTAGTAGCGGTGCACAGCCCAGGTAAGCGTCGGGCCGATGTTTCCTAGAAGGGGAGGGATGTCAAGTAAGATAGGCCCCCTATTTACGACAGCTCATCGTCGGCCCAGTAGCTCAACGGTAGAGCGCTGGTCTGCAGATTGGTAGTTCGAATCCCCCCTAGGTCATTCTGACGATGATGCTGTTTTTGTTTTGGTAACAATCCCCTCTCCTTTTCCAGACATTGTTTACAAACATCGGCTAAGCTTTCTCATTACTTTCAGGGGGGCTTACAAATCACTGCTTAATTATTGCTTAAAACTTGCAAATTATGAACGACCCTCAGACAGTACGGACAAATATAAATACGGACAATTATTATGGATACATGGGCAATATTATATAACAATTGGCTATAATTATTCACAAGGAGCAATAGGGAAGGGGGATACTGATTTAAGATTACTACATTATTACGTATTATTCGTGCTTCAATTTTTACTATACTCATACTATACTGCGGGAACTTAGGCTTATCATAACTAACGATTAACCGAATCAGACGCTCTCACACGGAAAAAAGGGGGCGATTGGGACTTTAAAAAATTAGGTTAAACGACGATCCCGCCGAGAGTATGGCCTCATTCTGCGCCACGTCAAACTATTATTATTAGATTTGTAAATCGTATATCTACCTACATATGTACACACAATCGATCTTCGAACCGATGTTGTAGACAACAAACGATGATGTCACTCATACTCTCATACACAAACACGCACACACACACACACACACTTGACTTATGTAATGCAGACAATACAATTGCAAACTAATTTGCATATTGTCGTTATACATTATCAAACTCACGTAACTGCACAGACAATACACATAATGAGCACATCTATTCAAACAAAAGAGCCTGGGTATCAAGAGCACGTTTTGTGCACTTAGATACCCAGAGTCATTCTAAATGAGCTGCTGCGCTATGGCGCAGCAGCAAAAATCTATAATTTTTTACAGGTGCATGGTATAGTGATGTTATATATATCGTTAGATGCAGAATGGAATGGGCTAGTGAATGATAGCTAATACAATAGGTTTCCTGTAATTAGGCGCAAAAAATTGATTTTATTTGAATTAAAAATTTTAACTTCAAATTTCTTAAAATAATTCAATTTCATGAAAATTTCCATTAAAAATGCTTTCGAATGATATATACTAGGGCTGGGCACGGTTACACGGTACGAACCGTGTACACGCGTGTAACCGTGTACACGCTAAGCTTAGCGTGTACACGGTTAGGGGTCACTATCCGCGGTTACTTAACGGTTACAGCGTGTACACGTTAAGACACAGTAACCGCTGATACTGTAACCATTTACTCTAAACGGATAGTGTAACCGGTTACTCTAAACGGATAGTGTAACCGGTTACTCTAAACGGATAGTGTAAACGGTTACTCTAAACGGATAGTTACTTCGTGTACCCGTTAAGAAAATGTTCGCTTGGCTGCTGGATTTATGCAAATTAGCCTACAATGGTGCGCAAGCGATTTGCCTGTGTGTTATTTCATATACGCATGTGTGTGCAAGCTATATTCTTCAAGATATATAAAGGCATTTATACTGACAGCTCAGCATTGTCCCAGTAGCTCATATGGTAGCTTGCTGGTCTGCAGATCTAGAGATGGGTGGTTCGCATCTTCCCTTGGTCATTCCTCCCCCTCTGCTTCTTCACGTTTAGTAACCGTGTAACCGTTTAATAACCGTGTAACCGGTTAGTAACCGTGTAACCGTTTAGTAACCGTGTAACCGGTTAGTAACCGTGTAACCGGTTAGTAACCGTGTAACCGGTTAGTAACCGTGTAACCGTTTAGTAACCGTGTAACCGTTTAGTAACCGTGTAACCGGTTAGTAACCGTGTAACCGTTTAGTAACCGTGTAACCGTTAGTAACCGTGTAACCGTTTATACGGTTAGTATCCGTGTAAACGGCTACACGGATACTTAGCGTGTAAACGGTTACACGGTTGCACGGATAATTAGCGTGTACACGCGGATAATTGCAGTAACCGGTAGTTAACGTGTACACGCGGTTACTAGCCTTCGAAACTAACCGTGTACACGGATAGTGATTGTGTAACCGTGCCCAGCCCTAATATATACATTATGGGGGTTACCTCAAACGACTAAGCTGCTATGAAGCAATGAAGTTCGATACATACACTTTTTGGTCAGATTATAGGTACTCAATTCAAACCAGGTAGCTCACTTCTTGCAGCTACGACCAAAACTAAGCTAAACTGATCAAGAGCTTGTTAACCCTGTTCTATTACCATAGTATACGTGTACTTTGGCATACTGCTTCTTGACAGAGATAAGTAAGCACGTGCAGGTAACGAACGCGTGTAAGCGAAATCGAAATAGCACTTTTTGTGCTATAGCGTTTTTTTATGCGCTATACGCGCTATATGCGCTATAAGCGCTATGGAATTTCCTATATGCGCTATTTGTGCTATAGCGCTTTTTGGGGGTGCTATATGCGCTATTTGCGCTATATGCACTATCGAAGGTGCTATATGCGCTATTTGCGCTAAAGCGCTTTTTGGGAGTGCTATATGCGTTATTTGCGCTATAAGCGCTATCGATGGTGCTATATGTTTTGGATATGGATGAAACATCTACAGAAAAATGGCCAGGGGGGATTTGAACCACCCATTGCTAGATTGCTAGCTTAACGCTCTACCAACTGAGCTACGCTGGCCTATTGGTGTTTGTGTTAATTTCCCTTTAATAGTGATGCTGATCTTGGATAGCTCTTATAGCACCTGAGGGTGCTATTTGCGCTATTTTGTGCTATTGGCTAACTTATTGAAAAGTTTTGTACTTTTTAGCACGTATACAATCCCTCAATAAACAAAAAGAGCGCAAATAGCGGGGGGGGGGGAGTGGGGGGGGCGGTTTTGAGCTGGAAACTATAATAGCGCAAATAGCGCCTAGGGGTGGGGGGGTGGCGTTTTTCAGCTGGAAACTAGAATAGCGCAAATAGTGCCTAGGGTTGGGAGGGGTCAAAATCTCGTGCTCGTGCACGCTTACACACGACATCTACCCACGTGCACGTTTATACGTTTCTGGCTCATACGTGATGCTCCTTTGCTACGAAATTTGCTTTTGCAGCAGGAATAATTTTTTATCAGACTTTTTATTAATCGAGTCTCATTGCTTATCTGTCTAGTGTCTACGAGTGCAGTTCTACATTTTAAATGCTTATTCCATTTTATGCAGGCCGTTCTACGTTGGAGTTCAATGCAAGGATAATGAATCAGTATCGAGATGATGCACATGTTCGTCAATGCGTTCGTTGCATAATATCGCTTGCTTTTCGACCTCCGGTTGGCTTAAGCTCAATTCACACTTTCGTCCGTATGTCCGTTCAGCCTGCAGAATGACGTCACTAGCAGGCTAGTGCAGTGGATCAGCCAGCGCCTGTGACGTCATTATTTTGTCATTTTGTCGGCTGAACGGCCATACGACGAAAGTATGAATCGAGCCTTAGAAGGTGCTTTCATTCAGGTGCAACGCTGCAGTAAATGCATTTTCGGAATTGCATTGTTTTTGCAATATATAAAGTTCTTGTGGATGTTTGGTAGTACATTTTCAGTGTTTTTGGAAGTGAACGTAGGCCAAAGTTCGAAGCCAAAAATGGCTATTATCTTTGTTTTTGGATAGTTTTGAGTGCGTTATGATGTTTTAAGGCATCGTCTAGGCTTAGTTGGCAGGATTCTCTAGGCTAAGCTGGCAGGATTTTTTCTGAAAATTTCGATTTTTTATTGCCTAAGCCTGAGCCTAAGCCTGAACCTAAGCCTACGCCTAAGCCTGATACTATGCCTAAGCCTAAGCCCCATACTAAGCCTAAGCCCTAAGCCTAAGCCTAAGCCAAAGCCTAAATTAAGGCCAAGTTTGAATTTGGTCAAAAATTGGACGTTTCTGGCGAATTTGGCCAATTTTTCAGCAGGAACCCGGTGAAAGAGCCTTTGTTATGATTCTAAAAAATTGTAAACAATAATCTGACACCATTTAGACACGATTAGAACGGAAAAAACAAGAGCTTCGGAAAAAAATTGCGAAAACGTCCCTCACTGAGGGTTCAGATTTTGGGGAGTCGTATCTCAGAAAATCCAAAAAATGAAATAGGGGTTCTTGAAGCAAAAATGCTTCCCCCAAGGTGCTCTACTCAAAAAAATAGGTCCACTATTTCCCCCCCCCAACTGCATTTAACCCCAGTCTGGCGTTCCCGGAGCGCCCCCTTAAAACGCTGCGGCAAATTCAAGACGCAGGCTTTCCGCACTAAAATGCTGCGTCTGTTCAGACATTGCGTTTAGCGTGCGGCAAGCTGCGTTTTCCCGCAGCGGCAAAAGCGCTGCGGCAAAATCCCAGTAAAATCGCAGTGTGTGAATCGGCCTTTAAGGCGTTTTAGACGTATGCAACAGGCCCCAGGATAATGCATACTATGTATGTAGCACCAGGCAACTACAATCGAATTAACTTTATTTTATATGTAAATTAAAAATATAATTTTGAGCTATTTTGAATCATGTTGGGTATAATTTGCTCTTCTTTATGAAAGCCGCAATTCTCTTTCAAAGTTTCTTTTCTATTCACAGTTATTTGTACAAGTTTGACTGGCTTCGTTGCACGTTAAGGCCGATTCACACGGTGCGTTTTTGCCGCTGCGATTTTGACGCAAAAGTGCAAAACGCAAGCCGCAGGGTGTCGCAAGCGAAACGCACCGTTTGAACAAGCTTTGCGGGCTTAGTGCGTCTCGCATGCCAGTTTGCTGCGTCTTTACGCGGCAAAATCGCAGTAAAATCGCAGCGTGTGAATCGGCCTTAAAGGACGATTGACACGCTGCGATTTTACTGCGATTTTGCCGCAGCGTTTTTGCCGCTGCGGCAAAACGCAGCTTGCCGCAAGCAAAACGCAATGTCTGAACAGACGCAGCGTTTTTAGTGCGGAATGCCTGCGTCTTCAATTTGCCGCAGCGTTTTAAACGCCAGACTGCAATTCGACCTGCGATATCATTGCGTTTTGATGCTACGTTTGTGTTGGTTTAAACAATTTTTGCTTAGCACTTTGTCATTTTTTTGTAACAGTGAAGACGCAGCAAACTGACCTGCGAGACGCACTAAGGCCGCAAAGATTGTTCAGACGGTGCGTTTCGCTTGCGACACCCTGCGGCTTGCGTTTTGCTTCAAAATCGCAGCGGCAATAGCGCACCGTGTGAATCGGCCGTGAAGGCCGATTCACACGCTGCGATTTTACTGCGATTTTGCCGCAGCGTTTTTGCCGCTCGCAGGTCAGTTTACTGCGTCTTCACTGTTTCAAAAAAATGACAAAGTGCTAAACAAAAATTGTTTAAACCAACACAAACGTAGCGTCAAAACGCAATGAAATCGCAGGTCGAATTGCAGTCTGGTGTTTAAAACGCTGCGGAAAATTCAAGACGCAGGCATTCCGCACTAAAAACGCTGCGTCTGTTCAGACATTGCGTTTTGCTTGCGGCAAGCTGCGTTTTGCCGCAGAGGCAAAAACGCTGCGGCAAAATCGCAGTAAAATCGCAGCGTGTGAATCGGCCTTAAAAGGCCGATTCACACGGTGCGTTTTCGCCGCTGCGATTTTGACGCAAAACGCAAGCCGCACGGTGTCGCAAGTGAAACGCACCGTCTGAACAAACTTTGCGACCTCAGTGCGTCTCGCATGCCAGTTTGCTGCGTCTTTACTGTTTCAGAAAAATGACAAATTGCTAGGCGAAAATTGTTTAAACCAACACATCCGTAGCACCAAAACGCAATAAAATCGCAGGTCGAATTGCAGTCTGGCGTTTAAAACGCTGCGGCAAATTCAAGACGCAGGCATTCCGCACTAAAAACGCTGCGTCTGTTCAGACATTGCGTTTTGCTTGCGGCATGCTGCGTTTTGCCGCAGCGGCAAAAACGCTGCGGCAAAATCGCAGTAAAATCGCAGCGTGTGAATCGGCCTTAACGCCAATTCACACGCTGCGATTTTACTGCGATTTTGCCGCGTAAAGACGCAGCAAACTGGCATGCGAGACGCACGGAGGCCGCAAACTTTGTTCAGATGGTGCGTTTCACTTGCGTCACCCTGTGGCTTGCGTTTTGCGTCAAAATCGAGGCGGCAAAAACGCACCGTGTGAATCGGCCTTAAAGGCCGATTCACACACTGCGATAGTGCGATTTTACTGGGATTTTGCTGCAGCGCTTTTGCCGCTGCGGCAAAACGCAGCTTGCCGCACGCTAAACGCAATGTCTGAACAGACGCAGCATTTTTAGTGCGGAAAGCCTGCGTCTTGAATTTGCCGCAGCGTTTTAAGGGGGCGCTCCGGGAATCGGGGGTTACATCAAAAATTGGCAAAAAAGTTGGCAAATGTCAAACTTTACTATACATATTATATATGTAGTATGGCACAAAGGAACACTGGAGGCAAAATTTCAAATCACGCGATCATGTCACGTGACTCTCAGAGCACCAAACGTGAGTGAATTTTCGGCAAACGATAACTCTGCTTATACTTTGAGTATAGTCACACTTTATATACCAAAATGTAGCTTATGTGCTTCTCTAGTTGAACATTATTTCGGTTTTTAACATTTATGTCAGGTTTGGATAAAAAATGTCATTATGTGTTTTCGAAGTCGAACTCTGAGCAATAAAATTCATATAAAAAATTTCTAAGCTTTATTTTAAAAAACTAAAAAACTGTTCAACTGCGCAGAGCCTAAGGCTATAATTGTGGAAAATTTTGTAGAAAAATATCTTACCAGCATTTTATAATCGAATGCGAAAAATTGGTTTTGTATTCACACAGCCTATATTTGAGTCTGCTGCTTCTGGAGATGGTTTCTTGTGCGATTTTTTTTGCACAAAACGCAATAAAATTGTTTTAATTTTTCATTACGACTAATAAAGTTTACGTATCGTCTGTTTGCAAAACCTCAAAAAGCGTTGATGCACTGGCTTACTTGCTGAATTTGTCTAAAAGTCGAATAAAATCAGTAAATTATCCAATTTTTTTTCAGATTTTTTGCTATGGAGATATGCACGTCAAAACATCAGAAATGGTATTTTAGGCAACTTTCCTTCAAGAATATTAGGTCATTTTGGCTGTTTTCAAAAAATACGGCCCAAATCCTTGATTCCCGGAGCGCCCCCTTAAACGCGCCAGACTGGGGTTAAATGCAGTTGGGGGGGGGAAATAGTGGACCTATTTTTTTGAGTAGAGCACCTTGGGGGAAGCATTTTTGCTTCAAGAACCCCTATTTTATTTTTTGGATTTTCTGAGATACGACTCCCCAAAATCTGAACCCTCAGTGACGGACGTTTTCGCAATTTTTTTCCGAAGCTCTTGTTTTTTCCGTTCTAATCGTGTCTAAATGGTGTCAGATTATTGTTTACAATTTTTTAGAATCATAACAAAGGCTCTTTCACCGGGTTCTTGCTGAAAAATTGGCCAAATTAGCCAGAAACGTCCAATTTTTGACCAAATTCAAACTTGGCCGTAATTTAGGCTTGGGCTTAGGCTTAGGCTTAGGGCTTAGGCTTAGTATGGGGCTTAGGCTTAGGCTTAGTTTCAGGCTTAGGCTTAAGCTTAGGTTCAGGCTTAGGCTCAGGCTTAGGCAATAAAAAATCGAAATTTTCAGAAAAAATCCTGCCAGCTTAGCCTAGAGAATCCTGCCAACTAAGCCTAGACGATGCCTTAAAACATCATAACGCACTCAAAACTATCCAAAAACAAAGATAATAGCCATTTTTGGCTTCGAACTTTGGCCTACGTTCACTTCCAAAAACACTGAAAATGCAATTTTCAATGGGTCATAGCTCAGAAAATCCAAATTTGTGGATAAGGCTTCTATTACAAAAAATGCTTCGCTCAAGGTGCTCTACTCAAAAAAATAGGTCCACTATTTCCCCCCCCCCAACTGCACTTGATCCCCAGACTGCAATTCGGTCTGCGATTTCATAGCGTTTTGACGCTACGGACGTGTTGGTTAATGGTTTCGACGGTCAAGGTTCGGGGGGGGGGAAATTATTTTTGGCCATAAATCGCTTCCTACCCCATCTTTTAATAAAAATATAGAACCCCCATTGTCAGCCAAGCCCCCAATCTGATCTCTAGCCCCCAAAATGGTGCAACTGAGGCTCTTTCGAATAGGCTAGGTTAGAACTTTACATGAAATTTTTCGCGCAAAAATGGATTTAGGCAAGAATACTGAATCAAATGAAAACCTGCTGCTACCATTGAAAGAGTAACTTCTAAGCTACTAAATGCTGAAAAAATTGTCCAAATCGGTTCAGGCTTTGAAAAGTTACAAAACTTTTTCTGAAGCTACCAGGATCAGGCTAATTGAAGCGTTACAGCGCAAGTAAGGTTTAGTACAAATTCCGGGTTATAGCTGCATTTCTTTTCAAAATATGAAGCTTTTTGGAGTTTTTTAGTGCGGTAAAGGTATTCCTGATGCTTCTTAGCAGTTTTTTTCTTGAATTTAGGCCTCAGGCTTAGGCTTAATGCTTAGGCTTAGTGCTTAGGCTGAGGCTTAGAGCTTAGGCTCAGGCTTAGGCTTAGTGCTTATGCTCAGGCTTAGTAGGTGGGCTAGGAAAGGCTTAGTCTTAGTTGCTTGCATCAAATAAAAGGATATATGCTACTGTGGATCATAAATAAAGCTGCCCTTTTGAACCGAAATTGGTTATCAGCGCCAGCGTGATGCTGAGCAGCAGTGACGTTTTGAATTCGTATATTTTATGGTATTCTTCATTATTAAAAATTGCTCCTTTTAACCAAAAATGGCTATTGTTCTTCAGAAAACGTAATTAATTTATTGTCTATGCAAAAAGAACCAATAACAATTTATATGTGAGCTCAAGTTGGTTAATACATATTTCTGCATATTATAGTATTTTGAAAGTTAATTAACATTTTTTGGTATAAATGAGCTTAATATTTTAGAAACAAAGCTGAATTAAATATAATATTATAAGTTACGTTATGACGATCAAACTTAAGACTGATATTACGAATGTATCGGTGAAATTTCTCGAAAATTAGCCCCAGAATGTCGAAAAATGATGATTTTCGACAAAATTTGATTTTTTTTCGAAAAGCAATAAATCCACGTTTTTTTGCTTGGAAAGGACTAAAAATGAACTTAGCGCGTCTGAAAACCTATAAAAACGTGTCTTTACATTGAAAAAATGTGAGTTTGAATTTCCCTTCCCCCGCCGAACCTGCAAATTTCACAATACGTAACGAACGAAAGTAATAACTA
>JASANF010007541.1:0-12686 GCA_030248245.1 Trissonchulus sp. WLG1_4
AAACCGTTACGCGTTTGCGGGGAAAAAAAAAACCCTAGGCTTCCTGGCCGAATCTGACGACATAGGACCTTTTTGAGTATGTGGGTGGAAAAGCCATTTTCGTGAAACTTACTTCCACACCAATTTCTGTGCAGTTTTTGTAGGCCTGTTGCATTTTTATAAATTTTCAAAATTTTGCAAGTTGAAAAATTCCAAAGTGACAAATTTTCCAAATTTTTGACTTGTCATAATTTTTCACAAAACCACTTTTGGCCACGTTGTTTGCACTTTTTAGAGAGTTACCTTTCCTCTATACTTCTGAAGCTCAAAAACAGTGATAAACGTTGTGGTTTACCCTGTCATAGTTCAAGTTTGTGCGGGAAAAAACCCTATTGCGGGAAAAAAACCCTATTTTGTTTGGCGACAATTTTTTGCTAAAATCACCCATTGTTGATACAAAAGTTGACTGATCTGGGGTAAGAACATGTGTAGACTTCATTGAAACCGTTTATTCGGCCACAAAACGTCGTTTTTTGTCGTTTTGGCCCATACCCCGACACCCCGTACCAAACCTTTTTTGGTGATGTTTCACCAAATTTTTTGCATTTTTTGGAATATTTAAGCTTTAGCTGCTGCTACCACCTAAATCCAAGAATGGTAGACGCGGGCGGTGGTCGACCGTTTCTAACATAGTAAAGTGCAAAAATCGATTTTTAATGCATTTAAATACTAAAAAAATGCATATAGGGGCGAAATCATTTCTGCCAAAAAGGGTCGATTTTTGAAGATTTATTGTGAGTCACATGGGTGTCGGAGAAACGGTTTATTTCCGTACTCCAGACTAGGAGTTGTATATTTTTAGTCCATACTGCAGCCTAGGGATGGAAGTCTCGGTTTTATTTCCGAGACCGAGACCGAGACCGAGACCGAGACCACGAAACCGAGACTACCGAGACCGAGACCAAATTCCGAGACCGCAAAAACCGAGACTTTGGGTCATTTTTTTGCCATTTTTTACCTATTGATTTTATGACTTTTTTTGGTGAATTTGCGGCTCGAAAAGTCAAAAATATTCTTAAATTAAATGCATTAAAAAAATTAAAGAACGTCACGGCGCGCAGGTCTAATTTTTAAGCCAAAAACCCTTTATATCTTAGGTGTATTTTAGCAAAACATTGGTAATACCAATACAATCGGAGCGATTTTTAACTAAATTCGAGCCAAACAGTGTCCAAAATTGCTATTTTCTAGCGAGAACTAGGACAAATCGCGTCTGTTTTGAACAGAGGTTAAAATTTCACTATATTCAAAGACATGGTCCCAGACAAAAAGGGGAAAGAATCAGGAATGTAGCCAAAATTGTCGTGATGTAGCTGTTAGCTATATATACATAAGGTGTCTGACCATGGTTTTGTAATTTTACCTAAAAACCTGTAAAAAGTCAAAATCAATAGGTAAAAAATGGCAAAAAAATGACCCAAAGTCTCGGTTTTTGCGGTCTCGGAATTTGGTCTCGGTCTCGGTAGTCTCGGTTTCGTGGTCTCGGTCTCGGTCTCGGTCTCGGTCTCGGAAATAAAACCGAGACTTCCATCCCTAGGCTGCAGTATGGACTAAAAAAATACAACTCTTAGGCTGCAGTATGGACTAAAAAAACCGTTTCTCCGACACCCATGTGACTCACAATAAATCTTCAAAAATCGACCCTTTTTGGCAGAAATGACTTCTGCCCAAATATGCATTTTTTTAGTATTTAAATGCATTAAAAATCGATTTTTGCACTTATTATGTTAGAAACGGTGGCCAACCACCGCCCGCGTCTACCATTCTTGGATTTAGGTGGTACGCAGCAGCTAAAGCTTAAATATTCCAAAAAATGCAAAAAATTTGGTGAAACATCACCAAAAAAGGTTTCGTACGGGGTGTCGGGGTATGGGCCAAAACGACAAAAAACGACGTTTTGTGGCCGAATAAACGGTTTCAATGAAGTCTACACATGTTCTTACCCCAGATCAGTCAACTTTTGTATCAACAATGGGTGAGTTTAGCAAAAAATTGTCGCCAAACAAAATAGGGTTTTTTTCCCGCAATAGGGTTTTTTTCCCGCACAAACTTTGAACTGTGACAGGTAAACCACAACGTTTATCACTGTTTTTGAGCTTCAGAAGTATAGAGGAAAGGTAACTCTCTTGAAAAGTGCAAACAACGTTGGCCAAAAGTGGTTTTGTGAAAAATTATGACAAGTCAAAAATTTGGAAAATTTTGTCACTTTGGAATTTTTCAACTTGCAAAATTTTGAAAATTTATAAAAAATGCTACAGGCCTCAAAACTGCACAGAAATTGGTGTGGTAAGTAAGTTTGGGATGCGCTTTCCACCTACATACTCAAAAAGGTCCTATGTCGTAAGGTTCGGCCAGGAAGCACTAGGGTTTTTTTTCCCCGCAAAACGCGTAACGGTTTAACTCCGCTATGCCGGTCCCAAGCCCGGGTGCCCTGTCAGCACCAGCCAACAGGGAAAGGAGGAGGGTTGGGTAGTGGCGCAACCTTTAAAAACGAAGTCGCTGAACAATCCTACCATGATCAGACACAACCACAGAGCTCACACCAGGACTACCGCGTCCGGGGGAACCGACGAAGCTTTAATATCACCCAAACAAGTGTGCAATTTTGGTTTCTGGAATGTTCGAACGTTGAGTGCTACGGGTAGACCAGAAATTTTGGTAGACGAACTACTGCGCTTTAATATTGGAATTGCTGTTATTTCTGAAGCACGCTGGTGCAACTCTGGTAACGAGAAAATATATTCGTCGAACTGCATTCAGTCGTACCGTTTATATTATTCTGGCGGTTTGTCTCACCGCAATGGTGTCGCATTTGCTGTTGACGCAAAGTTTATGAACAATGTGACCTCGTTTACCCCCATCTCAGACCGTATAGCTATCCTGGAGCTGGCTTCCAAACGGCCTATCTCTATTATTGGCGTATATGCTCCGACTGACTGCTCAGAGGATTCTGACAAAGACAGCTTCTATACAGAATTGGATGATGCTATCAAATGCTTACCACCATCTAATGTGCATATGGTTGTAGGAGACTTCAATGCAATCACGGGCGAAGACAACTCTGCGTGGCGTGGTATATTGGGCAAGTATGGCTCTGGCATACTCAATGACAACGGAACGCGCATGCTGTCCTTCGCAGCAAGTCATAATCTGATCGCAGCGAATTCTTGGTTTAGCCATCGACGCCATCAACTATATACGTTCTACTCGAACGATGGTCGTACAAGCAAACAACTAGATCATCTACTTGTCAGTAGACGTTTCCGAAGTATGGTGCATGATATTAAGGTCGCTCACAAAGCCGACGCTCTTTCTGACCACAAACTGGTTGTTGCCAAATTGCGCCCCCATTTAAAGGTCATCAGGTCTATAAAACGTCCACCACCAAAAGATTATGATTCCTTGAGCAGCACGAATACACGGCATGAATTCAATATCGCATTGCAAAATCGATTTGGCGCTTTGAATCATGATACTGAGTCGGTTGAGGATCAGTGGCAAGGAATTAAGCAGGCCATAACAACCACTGTGGCTGAAATATGCCCCACTAAAGGCCGTAACAATCGACCCTGGATCAGTCCAGCTACCCTCGCCCTTGTAGCCGAAAGGAAGAACACTGCCACTCGACCTAGACGAAACTTTTTAGCTCGTGCTATCAAGAGGAGTCTAAAAAATGACAAGGATACATGGTGGTTTAAACAAGCTGGGGCAATGCAGAGAGCATCAGATCGTGGCGATAGCAGAGCACTGTACCAAATCATACGGGAAGTTTCCCGGCGAAAGCTGCCAAACCCATCCACTGATCTGAATGATGCTAACGGCCACCCAATAAAATCTGGGAAGGACGTCTAACTCGATGGGTGCAGTATTTTCAGTCCCTATTGAATCGTCCTGACCCTGCAGTTCTGGATGCCGCAATTCATGACGACACGTACCCTATTGAAACCAACACCATCGAACAGCAAGTACCATCGGCTGAAGAGGTAGTAGCCGCTATTCACTCGCTGAAATCGCGCAAAGCGGTGGGGTCCTGCGATATCCCATCCGAAGTTCTAAGAGCTATGGATGCTAGGAATATAAACTCCGTCACGCGACTAATCTCCCTAATCTGGACCCAATGCAGGGTACCTCAGGACTTCAAAGACGGTATCATTGTGCCGGTACATAAAAAGGGATCGAAGCGAGAATGTTCGAACTACAGAGGTATTACTCTCCTGTCAATTGCCGGCAAGGTGCTGACCTCTATCATTCGCTCGCGCATGCTTCTCCATTACGATTCAGTGCTACGTGACCAACAGGCAGGCTTTCGGCGCAACCGTAGCTGTACAGACCAAATCTTCACACTTCGCCGATGCATTGAACGACGACTACGTCATGGAAAGCCAACAGTCATCTGTTTTATTGATTTTGCAGCGGCTTTTGACAGTATACATCGTGATTCGATGCGGAAGGTGCTACGCAAATGCGGCATTCCGAAACTATTCGTAGACATCCTACGGGACATATATGCGGGTGCTCAATCTGTGGTCAGTTGCCCCAACCTTGGCAGTTCGGCCACGTTTACCATCGGTACGGAAGTACGACAATGATGTATACTCTCTCCTATTCTATTTTATCTTGTGCTGGATTGGGTTTTGACGAGATCAATATCGGTTGCTGATGGGACCAGGGTCAGCTCAAACGACATCATAGCAGATCTCGAATACGCGGATGATATAGTTATCTTGCAGCCAGACATCATGACAACTCAGTCACTGCTTGACCGTATCTCAGAAAATGCCGCCAAACTAGGACTAACCATCAAACCCACGAAAACTAAGATTATGTGCGTGCACACAGTAGCCACACCGGCAGTCTTGGTGAACGGCGTTCAAGTTGAGGTTGTTAAGGCATTTCCATATCTGGGATCAGTAATTAGCTCTGAAAAAGTGACCGACACTTTGGACATCCAGACCAGAATAGCAAAAGCAGCTGCGTGTTTCCAGCAACTAAAGCGATGCCTATTTGATAGACATGACCTGTCACTAAACCTAAAACTGAAAGTGTATAGGGCGGCAGTAATGTCCACGCTTCTGTATGCTGCTGAAACCTGGTGTTACACTCAGTCCGACCTGGCAAAACTCGAGGTTTTTCATAATTATGCACTCCGTACTATACTAGGCGTCTCCAGACGAGACCGAATCTCCACTGCCATGATACTTCAGCGCGGAAATTCCGAACCACTCAAAGACCATATACGCATAGATCGCCTACGGTGGCTAGGACATGTTGCGCGCTTGCCTCAAAACAGATTATGCCACTCTATTTGGCGAAATCCCAGGCCTGAAGACTGGCGTTGCGTCCGCAACGCTGGCAAGCAGACGTGGGACAAACTAGTTGAAAAAGATCTTGCGTTTTTGAAACATTCGTATGGAGCAGCGCATTGGGTTAGATCCTCAACGCAAATTGTCATGGACCTCGCACAGGACCGGGCTCAGTGGCGTCGTCTGATCAGGCAGGGGCAGGCCACAGCTGGAGGATCTTGAACCGAGGAGCTATCCGGCCTTAAGTTCAAGTTCAAGTTCGTAAGGTTTTTTTTTCCAGCACCACTATACATAGCAGGCGAGGGAAAAACCCGCATTTTCATACTTCGTCATGTAGCTTATAGACAATATATACGTTTTCACGGGCAACCAAAAATTCTGTCGTAGGCCTAACCGTGCTCTAAATGCTGGGACCGGTTTCATCCCGCTATCTCTTACCGTTTTTTGGCGGGAAGCCAAAAACTTGCCGGGGAAAAACCCATTTGGGGGACAAAACCCACGTGGCGGAAAAAGCACCTATTCGGAACAGTAGAGGCCCCTCTGATGCCAAAACTATACGCAGATTTGCTCTGGGGCCTCAGGTACACAAGTTAGAAAATTGCCCTTCGCAGCCCATTATAAAATTTTGAATTTTCAGATTTGAAAACAAAACACCAAAACACCTTAATTTGGCCTGAACGTTAAAAACAACTACAAATTGCGATTAGTCTTCAAATTCATACAAAATGTGCACTTTATGGCTAATTTTTACGCCATCGACCCTTCATGGAGGGTACCGTAAGTGGGTGTCACTGGTCGTGACGGGTATATATATTTTAACTTTAATCGGTTATTTGGCGCTTAAACAAGAGACATTAACAGGTTACAATTAAAAACATACAAAAAACTGGCAATAACACCAGAGAATAATACTTTCCGCTGCAAAGCCAAAGTCCAAAGCGACCTTAAAATGACTCAGTCCGGCTACTAGGACCTGTATTTCAGATTTCGATCGAGAAAGTGTCAGTATGCGCATTTGTGTTAATAATAAATGTCTTTTTGCATTACCATTAGTCTTTTGGAGTAGCTACTACTTTTGGGGGTATATAGTAGTAGTAGTAGTATGCCCCCCTCGTACGAAAGAAGGAGGGACCTGCCACCGCGGTCATGAATAGAGGAAGGGTAGTCCTCTATACCAGTGTTTTTACATTTGAGCTCGCATCTCTTAGTGCTGAGAAATGAGACTCCAAAATTCAGCTCCCTTGGAGCCAGGTCGGGTCAAAAATGGCGGGGTTCAATTATTGACTCATAAAAAATACCGGCGAGAGTCGAGACCCCTTTTGGACACCGCTTATATTATTATAAAAATGCCCTTTCACCAAGGGCAGCAGTGTCAGTAGAATAGGAAAGTTGGCTGATCATATAGCGGAAAAATGCTAAGAAGCTTGTCAAACACCCGGGACAAGTTTTGCAGCAGAATAGGGAAACTCAGCTTGCTAAATGAAGCGGACAAGAGTTGCGTCAGAATAGCAGTCGCCCGACACGTTAGTGCTTTCTGCACCCTATTCGCGCGAATAATTAGGAAAAACATTTTTCACGCTTACTAGCACTCAGGACTTAGGGTCAGGTGTATACATTATAAAGTATTAATACTCTACAGATACATACAGGTATATATTTCATTTAAATTTCTCTACGCGCAATCTATTTTTGTTTTGTATATAGACATCTTTCTCGAAAATTACAAATGAGTAATGGCGTATTCCAACTTAACATTGTATTATTATTATATAGACATTAACTACTAATATTCAATACGAATCATAAAATGATACAATACAACCATATAACTCTAGTTAATACAAATAACTGTAGAAATGATATAAGCTTGAACTACATTTACATATAATAATAAAAATGAATGGCGATCGATTGATTATTATATATATATTATGGATGAAAAATGATTTTCAGGACATACATATATATGTAGCTTGCCTAGTAAATAACATCAAGAACCAATGAAGTACATGACACTTTTCCGGCAACAGTGCAGATGATGATAATGGCTGATTAATTCGCGCGAATAGGGTGCAGAAAGCACTAACGTGTCGGGCGACTGCTATTCTGACGCAACTCTTGTCCGCTTCATTTAGCAAGCTGAGTTTCCCTATTCGGCTGCAAAACTTGTCCCGGGTGTTTGCCAAGCTTATTAGCATTTTTCCGCTATATGATCAGCCAACTTTCCTATTCTACTGACACTGCTGCCCTTGGTGAAAGGGCATTTTTATAATAATCCTATTTCTTTTTCCGCTGCAGCCCTTGTTCGTTTGACGACAGGAAGCTGACACTTGAATTGTATATTTATATGAAAATAATAAATTCTGAAAAGTGATAGTCGCGCATGTGTATGCTGCACTCAGTGTTTTTTTTTCGTCAAAAATTTTGCGTCGTCTGACGCACATGCCCAAATTTTTTTGCGTCATTTTGAAAAAAAGTGCGCAGAGCGGTTATAATGCTATTTAAGCGCGTGTTTTAGGTGAAAATCACTTTATTATGGCACTGGCCGTCCTCACTTACGATTTTGGAATTTTAAAAAATTTTCTGAAAAAATTTTAATTTCTACTTTTAAGCAGCGTACCTCGAAAAAAAGTTGGGGGGGAATGGCGTTTTGATTTTTTGTAATGGGTTAAAATGCACTATTTTCAATATTAACATACAAATGTGAAGTGAAAACGGAAGGCCACGTTGGCAGACGTTGCAGGGGTCTGGGGGCGGCAGCCCCCAGGAAAAAAATTTGGAAAATTTTTTGACTTTTAGGCCAAATTTGATCAATTGGAAACGTATCGGAAAATTTTTTGGCCAAGCAATAAAGCAAAAGGGGAAAAATTCACTGTGAAAAAAAGTAAAAATGTGTAAAAAAATTCACTGGAAAAAAAATTCGGGAGGGGTGGCGATTCCGCCCATCTACCCTTCCCTGGGTACGCCATTGCCTTGCCCATTTAGAATGTGCGAAAGCTGAGCTTAACTTATAAATTCTGGTTTCTGAGAGTCGGCGACTTAAACTATGGACCTGGGCGTGGCGTCTCAGCATCTATAAATTTATGTTTTATTCGATACGCTTCGTAGTGCGGTATCCAAGAGGGACTTAAATATTACGTCTAGGTATTTTGCTGATCACGTTAATTTCGGTGTTGTTGAGAAAAGCTAAGCAGAGTTTTGAATTTTAGCAGACTGAAAAAGACTACAAGGATGCAATTTTGCTTGAAAAAGTACAAAACGGGAACTGCAGTAGTTGCAGGGGTCTGGAGGCGGCAGCCTTCAGAAGCCATGTATCTGGTGTTTTGGGATGGAACTTAACTCAGTTCCCCTGGAAACTGCCTCATTACGCCAAATTAAGCTGGCAGGAACTGAACTAAACACTGTAAACACGCAGCTAATTTCAGCAGATATATATATATATATATATATATATATATATATATATATATATAAATAGAATTCTCCTATTCCAAACTCTGATACTAGCGGGACAAATACCTATTGGCATTAATTGCTGCTTTTGAGAAACTTGCTGGGTGTGGCATGCTTCGACACGATTTATTCTAATCATGATCTTAATCATTACTAATCATAATAGTTTGTAAACTGTATTGAAACCAGCTGTAGCTGCATACCGATTAAGGTTGAAACGTTAGACACATCAGAAAATTTTACAAATTTGATGGTTTTGACGCAATTTTGGAAAATTTTTCAAAATGTTCGCGACATCACTGCTATGTTTGGCACTTTTTGTCCATACTCAGCTATGACAACTTTCAGTCTCAGCCGAAAAAAAAGTGCGTCACGGGACGCACATGGCCCAACAAAAGTGCGAAATTTCAGAAAAAAAGTGCGGCGTTTCGCACTTTTTGACGCAAAAAAAAACACTGCCCCCACCCCAATTTTCCCCCCACCCACCACACACACACGCCCCCCCACATTAATTTTGGTCAACGTGACGTTAAATTCGTGTTCGCAAAAAAAAACCTTTTTCAGTTATTCAAAAAAATTGAAAATATTTTAAAATTTTGTCAAATTGACCTTTCTGGCACTTTGCTAGGGCTACCAAAGTGGACCAGTGCACACCACGCGGACCAAACAATATCAACTACACCCCGACATCAAAATCTCAATTTCGAAAATTTGCCCATCACCCCCCCCCTGACCCAAGGGCCTGAGGGGGCTGTAGGAGGGTTCAGGGGTCACATCAAAATCTCAATTTCGAAAAATTGACCCTTTTGGCCCTCTGGGGCATGGTACCATAGGGGGGGGGGGCTTGGCGGTGTCCACGAGGGTCCTAGGCAAAAACTAACCACAGATTCGTGTTCAGGGGACCAAATTACACCTAGGGACATCAACATCTCAAGATCGAAAATTTGACTCCTGAGGACCCCCCCTAGGGGGGGTACCCTGAGGAGGTTGTAGGGGGGTCCAGGGGGGTCCTAGGTAAAAACTAACCTCGGATTCGTGTTCAGGGGTCCAAACTACCCCTAGATACATCAAAATCTCAATTTCGAAAATTTGACCCCTGAGGACCCCCTGGCGGGGGGTACCCTGAGTGAGGGGGCCGTATAGGCGGGTCCAGGGGGGTGATAGGCAAAAACTAACCCCAGATTCGTGTTCAGGGGCCCAAATAACTCCTAGAAGCACGATTTCAAGAAAAAAATCGAAAAAAATTTTCCACCCCAAAAGTACCATAGGTGGTCACTTTTTGATGCGACCTGAGACTTCTGCCAATTTGCCTGGGGTGCCAAAGTGAAACACCATACGCGACGCTGACCAAACAACATCAACTGACACCCTTGCACGTTGCACGTATTTATTGCGTCATCATAACAATACAGCACGAATGATTAGCCATTAAAGCGTTATACATTGACAAAGTCACGAAAAACCATGCTGGCAGGGTGCCGGAGGGGGGTGCACCAGTTCTGGCTATCAGGAAAATCTGAATGCAAAACTAATAGCGCCCTCCAATGCGCAGTATATGGGTTTATATTCGCATACAAAACGACAGACCTCTATCTGTAACCGTCTTGGCTGTACTGCCCATAGGTAGCCTAACCCCCTTAATACACGTGAATCCTTCCGAGCCCCCTCCCCAGCGGTACAGTTACACGATCGACTCCAAAATAGCAGATGCACTATAGCACCACTACACTACCCTGTATGCAAGAGATGGAGGCTACCTCACTTGCGTGACTTCTCAAAAGTTGGCTAGAAATTTTTCGGACTTTGATTTTTTTCGGACCCCAAAAAAGGGGTTTCCCCCCTCCCAGCAGAGACCGAACGGGGACGAAATTGAAAAAAGTGGCCCGTTACTTTCTAAGTTCGGTCAAACTAAATGTGAAAAACATGTAATCATGACAACCCTACAAGCGTCCGGTCCGGTAGAGCTGTTGAAAAAAAAGAGGGAAAGTGTCAAGTTTGCAAAAGACAACTTTTCATATCTCAAGCTAGACTACACCAATCTCTCCGAATTTTTGCAGGCATATAACCTTCCACTAGGCGGATACACACACCAAATTAAAAGTCATTCGCTTGCATATATTTTAAGTTATTAAAAAATTAAATTTCAAAAATCCGCATTGGGTGGTTTTTCTCCTATTCTAGGGTTGGGCGCTGTCGCGCCAACCCTGATACGTTTGCCTACAAAGACTTGTACTATACGCTGGCAAAATTTTTTAGACCTGTACCACGTACCCAAGTTCCGAAACCGGGGAGGGCTTTTTCCCTAAAAAAATGGGTGGGTTTTTTTCCCCGCCTGCTACACACGTAATGCATCGTTTTACTGGTAAGGCAAAAAGTAATAAATTTCTCGACGTTCCAAGCAGTATTGCAAATTTGAACAAATTTACAAAAATTTTATTTCGAGGCACCCTCGCCCCCCCCCCAAACTTTTTCCGACTGAATTTGTACACGAGAATATTCCCTTTGGTTTTTATGGCCGGCCAAAAAAATTTCCGTTTGCGTCCATCAAATGCGGCTAAACAATGAAAATTTTCTCCAATATTTTTTCTGGAGGCTACCACCCCCAGGCCCCTGCACAACTCTGTATATTATAGTGTCCTTTGTTTTTGTCTTTCGGAGTCTGCTGTCTTGAAAAATTGTTGGCTCAAACTTTAGATTATGTTCACTTCCAAAAACACTGAAAATGCAATTTTCAAGGGGTGATAGCTAAGACAATCCTAACTTGTAGATAGGGGTTTTATTACAACAAAGTTTCCCTTAAGGTGCTCCACTCCAAAAAATAGCTACACAATTCCCCCCCCCCCCCCCCAACTGCAGTAGTTAATCTTAGTTTCTTGCAAACGTTGCAAAAAATGCTTTTTCAAGGCACATTTCTAAATTTAAGAAATCTCTAGCTTATGAAAAAACTACCCCGCATTGTATATATATCTGCACTGGTTTCTCAATTCTCGACAAGGAGTGTAGCTTAAACTTACATTTTTAATGCAAATTTATTTCAAAATTCCAAAAACTCTAGCTTTCGCTAGCCAACAGACTAACATAGCTAAAAAGTTTGGCTGCACAGTGACTGTTGAAAACTTTAAGAATGCTGTTTCGAAAAAAATGAAACTGGAAAATTGAAAATGAAACATGAAAATGAACATTTTTTCAAAAACACTGTCTCTGGCTCCGGCATTTTCTATCCGGCTCCGGTCTTGCTGGTGGTTTGCTAGCTCTGGCCGACCTTTATTTGTCTTGACTGCCATGATGCCGAGACTGCGGTCGTCTGTGCACTTGCCCAGCACAAAGCAGTCGTCCACCGTCGGCACAATGTACTTCTTGCCTTCTGCCCGGAAGCCCTCCATCGGGATGTCGCTCACCTTCGCCCACATCGTCGCGAATCTCAGGCATTCTTTGGCGTCTAACTGAAAAAACACACACATATGGACTGTGGTCTGATGGCAGATCTAGGGGCCGTGCGCCAACCCCCTTTCTACCCCTTTGTATACCAAAACCACCGTTACCACCAAAAACTCTTTTGTTTTTTCCTACTTTAAAAAATCCAAAAAGCCCTCGCTTTGCGAAATCCTAGATACGGCACTGCTCAGATGCATATATACATGTAACGGAATGAAATTTTTTTGTGGACCTCCGCCTTCTGATCGGCCGAACAATTAAGTATGAATTAATGAATGATTTATATACTCACGACATATTACTACATCGAGAGAAATAAAAGACCACACTGGTGCAAGGAAACAACGTACAAAACGCATTTTTTTAGGGTTTTAAAAGTGGGGGGGGGGGCTTTGGGGGGGGCGTAGGAAAGTGGGGGGGGGGGCGCTAACCTAATAAAGAAAAATACACTGCACA
>JASANF010007542.1:0-19808 GCA_030248245.1 Trissonchulus sp. WLG1_4
CCGTACCCAACCAAGGGCGCAAAAACTCAACCTATACTACTGGTAGTACCCGCGGGTTGACCCACGGTTCACAATTTCCAACCCAACCCGACCCCCGGGTACCCATGACCCGCGTCCACCTCTGGGTGTAACAAACAGCAGTATGGAAAAAATAGTACCCTGGCATATTCGAATCCAAGAGAATCCTAGACGAAAGTGGGCTCTGGATTCGTGTCCAAGGGCCAAAATAACCTTTAGACCTGAAACATTTCAATTTTTGAAAATATGACCCCAAGTTGGTATCGTAGCCCGTGGGGGTCAACTGGGTCCATGGTGACAGAAATAAGCCCCGGATCCGAGTTCAGCACCGCAAAATACCCCCCGTAAACCAGATTTTACCTCAAAAAGTGGCTGCAGGGCGTCTCCGGGTCATTTTCTAGGTTGTACTAAACGTGCAGGGTCCCCACCACAATTGAGGGTATACCCTCATTTGTGGAGGAGGGATTCCCTCCACGTTTGATCTTTCGAGACCTATGGTCTGATTCGCGGACCCCCCACAGCTGAGGGCTATGCCTTCATTCGTGTAGGGGGTGCCCAACCCCCCCCCCCCAGTTGTGACCCTTTTTCGGGAAATAATGGTCGAAGCATCTCCGCGGCGGCCAAGCTGGGGTCCAGAGAAGTGTCATAGTCTTCTTATTATTTATAGACTCTTGATAATAGGGATGTGATCTCTATTACGTACATACCCTTCATATGTTTTGACAGGCCGAGGGACAAAAATCTACGGCTAAAAACTATATACCCGGACCTGGTCAGGACAACCCATACTACAAAGTTGATGATACAAGTGATACTGAAGCGATACAAGCGAAGAAAGTCAAAAAGCAAAAAATAATTTATTTCCGTGTAACAAAAGCAGACCAGAATACCACACTATGAACAAACCATTGGATATCTAGACAATGAACATTATTAACATACACAGTTCATAATAAGAGTTTGATTCTTACTTCTTGAAGCGACCGAAGAAAATGTAAAAAAGAACGTAACTTAATCTGCCGAACAAGTTAAAACTAAAAGGTCATAATTCCTTCCTGTCAGCTAATAAACATACGGCCAATAATCGATAATAGCAATTTATCAAATCTTATCACTTTCGATCGAAGATTTCTCTGAATCCACTCCCTTGATCATGTCACATAAATATAACCAACATAAACTACCACTAGGTTATTTCAGAACCTGTTTATATTATAAAAGATTATTGGGTTTACAAGGGTTATTATCAAAAACTAACACGGGAAAACCGCAACTCCATGCCGGCAAATGACTGAATACAAAAAAAAAACCGAACTGAAAAAGTTAATTTATAAACTTATAACTTTTTCTTTGTTTCATGACCAACAAAGTGTAATCCAGTTAAACAAATTTATAAACAGGGCCTATTGTCCATCCTTAGCATTTATATAACAGCATATCTGAATATAATATAACATAATACAATAAAAATACAAAAATATAATCTCGAAACAGTGGAAATCGTGTAAGGCACATTACCACAATAAACTGATGCGGATAAGTAATAAAACAATTACGCTTTCTACTTTGAAAGCTGTAGTATTATCCTGGCATCTAAAGTTGAATTTTGAATAATAAAATCAATTAATAAAAAATAATAAATGTCCTAAATACAAAATTTTACCTTAGTTCTGACAAATTAGCATAATAACTTCATTTTTTTACTCAGTCTGCTTATTTTATAGACATTATTTTATCATAATAGACACATTCGTTTACGTTAGTCAACGTGAACTCAACTCTTCAAAACAACTGTCACAGACACGGACTGGTTTTTTGGAAGAAGCGACGGTGGCTGTTTTCAGAGAGCACTCGTTGCAGAAGATGAAACCGCACTGGCGACAGTGATGCTGAAAAATATTGGATGTTAAAATTTTCCGTTTAATATCCCGACAAAAATATGTAAGTTGACAGTATGCGCTACATCGATTTCGTTAAACCGTGAGACGGATTTTCGAAAAATATAAGTTATAATCCAAAATTACAGATTTAGTGGATTAAACTTTCGACACATAAGTGAGCAGGATGGAACTTTTGAACAAAAAACAGGTAACAACTTTTGAACAGGATGGAACAAAAAAGTGTAAAATGCAGGAAACTGACTTTGCGCACAGCAAGTGAAAAGGCTTTCCCACAAGAATTACAATTGACCGCCTCTGCGTCGTCTACCCATTTGCGACTGAACTGTTTCGAGATATCGATCTGCAACAATACTCCAATATAGTTTGGTGTCGTCACTTATGCAATAATGACAATGAATAATGGCCCATAGAAATGCAAGCAGCTAGCACATATGTGCAGCAAAGAAAATCTGGGAGGGGGGCGTCGACCGAGGGGGGGTGCGGAGCAACTTTTACATCCGTTTACATCCGTTTTTGCTTTGTGAGCCATTGATTTTGCTCCTGAGTCACCGATTTTTGCTTCGTGAGCTACTTTCGAAAAATTCTGGGGGAGAGCGAGGTTGGGTTGGGGGAGGAGCAGTCCCCTCCCCACGCCCATGTATGAATGCTAGTTATGCTCCCAACAACTGCCGAGAATATAATGACGGTGATTAACATCGACGAATCTCGTCAGACAAAAGATGCGCCTAGCCAACTACAAAACTAAACCTTCAAGTCAAGCCCTTTATTGCAACTATATAATATATGCCATAACATATTATTTAATAAAACAACAAAGGGTTTTGCGTCCGTCTTATCGGCATGACGACGGAAAGACATAGTTCCGACGACTAAACTTCCCGTACTGACTGCTGACTGCTATGGTATACTTTTCTGACAAAATGTTGATACACAACACGGGGAGAAAACAGATGGCGTGATTTTAGCAGCGACTCGCTGTACTATTCACGGCTGACATTTTGCTCTTTTCGCAATAAAATCACATGTTCTGTTTTGTCTCAGTGTTCAGCATTTTTGGTCAGACTTTCGACTTGTTTATATACCTGTAACGACTGGTTTTCTCTGCCGAGTTCGTGCATGGCAGACAGCACGTCCTTGTAGTGTTTCTGAATCTCCAAAAATTTTCCTCGTTCAAATTCAAGCTCTTTTTCCTTTCCCAGACACCTTTCCATCAACATGCGTTTTTCCTCCAATACTGACCTGGTCTCGGCTTCGGCTTCTGTAACACATTGGAGCTATGTCAACCTATCAATATTGCTTTATTTTCTCATTTATGTATAACAGTAAAAAAGATAACGGAAAAGGTTAGCTTCTAAAACCGTTAAGTTTTATGCAGTCGTCGTCTTTATTCTTGCCAACAGTGTCTATTCTTGTTAGCAATCTTATTTATTCATAAAATATACTCATTTTCAGTTAAATTAATTCTAAAGTCAGAAAAAATACACATTTTTGGCACCTTCTTTGGCATTTTTTAAGGTTTCTTGTTCCTGCTCCAACGCTTGAGATTTGGTACGCATTTGATCCGCATCAACCCGGAGTTTAGCTAGCCCTGATGTCAACGTATCAATTTGTTGCGAAAGTTCCCTTTCTCTTTCCTTCAAGCGACTTTCTGCTTCCTTAAACTTGTTTTTAAAGCTTTCCTGAAACAATAAGCACTATCTACAAAACAGATTGAAGAATACTATATTCTGATCAACATAATGAATTCGAAGATTTGAAGAAAAGATAGATAGCTTGACCCGCAAAACCATAGAATATGTATGAAAGGGGATGGGGCGACCCCAAAAAACCAAGGGGTCGGGCTGTGTTCCAAAAATTTGGGCAAAATCCAGAAAAATGATACTTTTTCGCGTAAAATTTACAACATTTAGGCTACTTCTGGTAAATCAAATACTTTTCACAAAAAGCAAAAAGTCCTTCCCTCGTAACTCTCGGTGACTACGCCGTGACTTTAAAGTTTAAAATATCACAAAAATGTTCAAATAATGTACCAAATGTGACACTTGGTTGTTTTTAATTTGTACATGGCGAATACCGTGAAAAGTAAGTTTGAATCAGTCCAAAAAGGACTTTATAGCAGCAACTCTAAACAACCTACCAGTTCAGATTGTGCTTGGTTCAGATTGATCTGGAGAGCTTCTTCTCTGCTATTAGCAGCATTAAGTTTTTCGTCAAATTGCTGCTGGTTCTATAATAGCAAAACTAATTCGTCCAGACAAGACTTGGCAGGTCAAAATAACGTCTTACATACTTTTAAAAATATTTTGGCAAAGTTTCCGCAAATTAATTTTAGATTTTCACAAAATTGTGCAATGGTCACAACTTAACAGTTTGCTAATTCATACCACTGAACCGTTCAAAAATTGCCAAATCTGTTTAAATAGAGTTTTATAATGACTTTATTTATTATGACTTGACTTAATCACCGCGCGGGAAATCCTGCCACTGGTAGCTCTGGTCCAGACTACAGTAGTATTTATTTGACACCACAGTTTCTGTAGATTAAGATTATGCATCTAACATTGTCACCTTCTTCCTCAGTAAGCGAATAATATACACTGAACTTTTGATATATACATCCTACTAGTACTGACTTCTTTTAGTTCTTTTTCCAAACTCGCAATAGTTTCTTCTAAATTAGCCTGATGCTGCTTCATTGACTTTCTGCTTTCCTCAAGATCAAACAACTCCTGAAAAATATTTTTGCATGGTAAATTATCATTTTTATGAAAAAAATTCAGTATAAACGGAGGTTTCAGGCTAGCTACTACGTTGGCATATGAAACAAGTAAGCCAAGACGGTAGCTAGTCTATAAAATATGATAAGATGTCTAAATTTTAATCTAATTTTGTAAAATTATAGTAACACTGTGATTACTCTACTAGTCGCTTCAAAAAGTTTCCACTGAAATCTATTGTAAGCAAACGTCGAAATCGTTACTACACCCCAAAGCTTCAGCTCATACCTTCTCATGTTCTTCTTTCATTCGAGCTACGTCTTTTTCCATAGCCAGTTTGCTGGCTACCAAATTTTCGTAGATGGCGTTTCGTTCTGTCAAACACTTGTCCAAATCGTCCTGAAATTCAAATAAATCATCCTTTTATTCCGTTACTGTTCGGGCACAACTGCAGTGACAAAAGTTAAAAGAGATGAAAAGTACAGTCGAGGTAACTGTTAAAAAGAAGTTTCTTGCCAGTTTTTGGATAACTAGTAACAATGAAGATCGGGCCCTAGAGCAGAAAAATTTGAAGACTGAGGCTTCTACTAAGCTCAACGGCAAACCACAAATTAAAGCTCATTTCTAACTGACTAATCAACTTGGTCCGAATTGGATGGTGTCAGAGCTAAAAGGTTTCATAGTTAAACACTACATCGTGTAACCGTATCAGTGAAGCTTGCTTTTTACAAGCCATATGATAAAAAATTAAAAAATATTGAACCACTTTGACTACACAACTGGTAGTTATTTCAGTATTTCCTGTCCTATGACCGGGTACCTTTTCTTTAAGCACGGTAGAGTGTTTTAGCTGTAACTGATCTAGATCCGTTTGAAGTGTTGCCAGATTTTCTTGCAGCATCGCTCTGTCCTACAATAAAGTTTCACTGTACATATCACACCATAATAAAACATAAGTATTAGCTGCTACCGGTGGACGACATCTCAAACAGCAACGACTATTCGTTACCACAATATGGCTCGCAGGTAAAAAAGCATTCCATGGAATGTTTCTGAAACCTGCACTGGGACTTAACTGCTTGTGCTTAGCTTAGCTTTCCTGCTTAACATTTCAAACTACATTCTTAGCATTTATACTATGGCAAATTGGAATGTTTTGCGTTACTAGTAAACCTGCTCATTATAGCTAACAATGAAAATGGTATCCTAGCAGCTAAAACTTTCCATATTGTCCTGTTCGGTGTGATCATAAGCTACGATAATTTTAAGAAGCATAATATTATGTTTAACAACTGATACCAGTTTTACAAACCTTATGTTTTATAGACGTCATTCAAATCACGAAACACCACCCCAAAAGGCAAGCGACATTGTCTGCCGACTATGAGTCTCAGACTACGCATCGATTTCAGTTCCTTCTTCCCATAGACGTCTACTTTCAAGCCATATACATAACTTAAAGCAGATAATGATAGGATTTGAAGAAACTAACTTTCCCTGTCTCCGCGTGCAGTGATTTTTCCTGAGCAATTTCTGTTTCCAATGTTTGGATACGTTGATTGGACGATTCCTGAAGAGATTGGAGATCTTTTTTATTCGCTTCAATCGACTGATTCATAGTTTGGACCTGATTTTTGGCTTCGTCTAGGCTGGTTTCCAATGTTTCTACTTTTTTCATTGATTCCTGTAATTCCAATTTCACCGCTTCGTTCTCATTTCTCTGCTTTTCCAAATCGCTTTTCATTGAATCTATCATGCCCTGTTTAGATTTCAGCAATTCATCCTGCAAACAAACAGAGAACAATTATTAGACTGTGAAAATAATTCAAGTTTCGACAACACTTCTCAAAGTAACCTTCACCAAATCTGTGTGAAATCAGACTTAATTTATTCACCGTTCAGCATTACCTGCCATTGGTAAATTTGGTCCAGTTCCGAACTCTAGTAATTTCGTGAAACTGGTTCTATGCATTGGCTAGATCTTGAATTATTGACTCCAATTTATACTAGCCATGCATGTGACGCACTCTATCCTGTGTGTCTTGTCGTACAGCGTTCTCACATAATATATAATATATTTTTAGGCTAGGCCACCCTAGTGGCGTGTCCAATGTCTGGGTGGAGTAGCATAAAAAATAAGCTTCAATAACTAAAGAATACTCCTACACCAGATAGTGTAATAATCTTAATTAATAACCAAAAACAATAAAAGCCATCAGAGCAAAATCTACTTTTTCGTGCAAATTGCGTCGTAAAGACTCCAACTGCAAAGAGATCTCGCTGACTTGCGTTTGCAGCAAGCTATTGCAATTCTCACTTTCTGATAGTTGGGTCTTAAGCTAAAACAGTAATGGTATTAACAGTAATGCATGCGTAGCTATCTATCACTACAACAGATTTGAATGGTCTGAAACACTGAGCGATTTCACAAAGAACAGAAACCAATGGAGACATATTTGGGGTCTGATTACCATCACTACACTAATTTTTAGTTGCCGTATCTTAACTTCGTCATTTTCTCAAGTCACTTAACTTCACTCAGCTCAGCTTACATTCTTTATGTCTCAAGTCACTTAACTTCACTCAGCTTACATTCTTTATGTTTGTTTCAAGATCTTCTGCATGCCTTTCGCTCTTTTCACGGAGTTCGTTGAAGCGATTCGAAGCTTCTTTTTCTTGATTCGACGCTTTGACAATCACAGACTCTTTCTAAAACCATATTAACTGCAGTTTAAGCTATTGACCAATATCACACTTTGTCACCTCTTTAAATTAAAAAAAATCCGGAAATCCACCCCAAAAAATACATATTATATGGCCAGCGGTCAAGGCCGTAGCCAGGGGGGGGGGGTTCGCGGGAATCGCGACCCCCCCCCTTTTGGTCGAACCTGAAGAAATTGTCAACAAGGGTTCCCCCTTTGGTTTTTATCGCCCGGCCGACAAAAATTTCTGATACGTCTTTAATTGACTAAATTTGCCTTAAAAATCGAAAAATTCTCAAAATTTTTTCCTGAGGGCTGCCGCCCCCAGACCCCTGCAACTCTGTGGCTTTTGTATTCTTTGTTATTATCTTTCACGAAGCCTATGCATGTCTACAAGAGCACACGTGCTGAATTTGCTTGTATAATACACTGTCAGATGTGACGTTCTCATATTATTTTGTTTTAATTTTCCTGTCTGAAAAAATTTCTAAAACGTCTCCAGTTGACCAAAAATTTGGTCCAAAAATTGAAAAAATTTCTATTTTTTTCTGGGGGCTGCCGCCCCCAGACCGCCGCAACATTGAGTTTATTTATTTAAATAATCAAAACTACGTTTTGTTTTGTAAAAAATGGATTCTGGCGGCTGACGCCCCCGGACCACGCAATAGCGAGTGTAAAAAGTGAGCAAAAAAGTTGATAAGCCGCGACCCCCCCTTTTCAAAAACCTGGCTACGCCCCTGCCAGCAGTGGTACTAAAAATGTTAACAAACAAGCACGTTTTGCGAGTAAGGTTAAACTTATTTTAGACAGATCGCGGTGTGACGTACTTGCTGTGCTGAGGATATTTTTCGAATATAAAACGCGGCACTTTTTTTAAATTTTTTGAAGCCAACGTATTAAATACACTTGTCAAATATTAGTCCTAAGCTTAGCCAACAGTGCGTCGATTTTGCTTAAATTTTATTACCTAAGAATTGAAACGTGCTCACTGTGAACAACTTGAGTTCAAAATTGATCATTGTATTGCAAAACTGTACTTAATAGCCAGCAATAGGTTACATTGCGTACATGTTGCCGAACGAGATACAGCAAAAAAATTTACAGCAGCTAACCTACAGTAAGCCGCTGAAGCTACCATGTCTTAGCCAACGGCGCCATACTGTGGACTCCATAGCCGTGTGATGGCATGGTTGTCATAAGTTCAAAATTCCTGGCTGCCGACGCGCTAATGAATATTCCGCAAAACATCGTCGTGACACGTTTCGTCAAAATTACTGTGTTCTTTATGCAAAAACTGCCAGTAGTGGATACATAGATACGCAAATGGAGCAGGCAGGTAATCTTCGCCAAGTACGTACATACATACACGATAAAGACACACACGCTCACACAAACAGTGTTATTTGCTGACCTGCCAGCAATTTAACACTAGGATATATGCAATTGTGTTCTCTTTATGCGCACGTTTGCAATATAGTATATACGCGGCGGCCTCGCCGCCGCGTAAAAAATCTCTGTGTTCAGAAAAATACCTCAGCGGTTAGTTTGGCAAGCATTTCAGACTTTTGACACAGCTCTGATTTGAGATCGGCATTCTGGTTTCGAAGTTCCACAACATTAGCTTCTAAATCAGCCTAAAAATAAAATATGAGCTTCAAAGCATAAATTCCTAATCAAGGTTTACTGCCTAAACATGTATGAAATGTATTGTGCTTTAAAAGCAGTAAATTTACGAAAGTTTCTCATGATGACACCATATTAACAGCATGGGCATTAGGTATTCACAAAAATACATAATGGTGTCTCACTCCTACGGAAGAGGAACAAGATAACCTGATGTCTTCCTGTCATATACCCCAGGCCGATGCGTTCGTCAAAAAAAATGGCAAACATGTTCAAGTTTTCTCAAATACAGCCAATCAGAGTACAGGTTTCTGCTCGTAACACACTTTAGTATACAATCGCAGATTTGTTGACGGATTAGTCAAAAGAAATGGTGATAAAAAGCCAATAACTTATTTATAACTTACAACAAGGTTGTAAAACCATCACAAATGGTTTCCAAATATCTTTACAATTAATAGTAGATCTCCAGCGTACGATAAAATACTATGCGATTGCTTGACCAAAATTGCACTTGTCCCTGTCACTATAAAATATGTCCTCAAGTTTATTATGAACCGGGTTGAAATCCAACCGAATAATTAATTACCTTTTGCTGATTTAAAGAAGCCATTGCAGCATTGGTTCCTTCACCCACTTCAATCTGAAACTTTTAATTAACCTTGTTTTTTCAAAGTCTTCAACACTCTTCATAGCTTTTGGTGCTACACTTTTCTATTTGCAAAACTCTATCCATCTATGCCAATAACAAAGATTATGCCGCTGGCTAAAGCGGTCGGTGATTGAAAGTGTCTGAACCTAAGTGTCTATCAACAAACGATCTGAACCTAAGTATTAAGGTTGCTTTTGTTACAGCAAGGCCATCACATAAACAAAATTTGATACCAACTCTGGGACCATTAAGCCTACGCCTTAGCCTAAATCCACACTAGAGTAGAAATTTGAGTGTTTTTGAAAATGTACACGTGCACTCACACATGAACAGCATTGCTGCAGTAAGAGCAAACTTCAACCTTCAGCTGTGCGGTAGACAACATTACTGACTTAATTTATACAGTTGAACCACAACAAAGATCGATAATTAAATAATTTTAGTCACATAATCTAGAAGGGCCGATTCCTATCGAATGGAGAATGTTTCAAACGACTCATTTTTTGTCTCAACACGAACCACAAGCTCTAGGAAGCCTCAGTATGACTGATTTGACAAATTATGGTACGTCATGGTTCTGGCGAGGTGACGCTATTAACCGTCTTAACGTATTCCACAACAGTTGCCTAAATCCACTGATCGGCGTTGCCAGGCGACAGAGGATTCGTCATGCAAAGAGCACACAATAGTGACTCGCTCTACGGAAGACTCCTCTACAGTATTTAGCAAAACGTGACGCCAGATAAACCAGACAGCTGTTAACAGATTAATCACGATATCTGTTTCTCACATTTTTCCTAAAACTCATATCTAACTGCGGTCTGCCCACCTTTGCCAAGAGATCCGTGCGTTCGGATTCCAGCTTCGTCACATTTAGCTGTAGGCTTGAACGGTCTGTGGTCAACTCAACAACTTCTCTATGCCTAAATAAAACAATAAAGACCCGTTAGAAATGTTTACTCCGAAAAACATTTAAGCTAATAATATTGTACAATAATAATTAATTTGATAAAAAATAAATAATAAATAAAAAACGAAAAACTTTACCATACTAAGTGTGTTGCAAGTGTTTAAAAAATTTATCCCTAAAAAATACTGCGGACGGTATATTAATCAATTTCCAAAACTGTTAATCATTATGGTAGTCACGAAAATTGACACACAACTTTTAAACCAGAGTAGCAGAGCCGATTGGAATTCTTAGAAAGCTAAAACGAAGGTCGACGTGATAAGGCGAAAGACATGCGACCAAAAGTCAATGAGAGTCTATTAACCTTGTAATTTAGATAACATTTTCGCCATACATATTTAGACATGCTGAATAGGCATGGTCTTGTTCACAAAATCCCAAAACCAATAGCACCCAAACACCACAATAAGATAATAATGATAATGGTAACAAGAAAAATGTTGGCAAAAAATAAAAAAATCTGTTGGCAGACAACAAAATAGCTGCCGACATCGAAAAAACATTAAAACATTACCATTTTAAACGACTATGATAATATTAACAGTTCCACAGTTACTAAATGCAGTATATAATACTTAATAATTATTGATTCAAATAGACGTGTTAACGGTCAACTCCGGTTTTCGCTTAGACCTAAATACACGTTAATTTCTTGCCCTTTTATCCAGAAACATGCAATCCCCGAATTAATTTTTCACTTTCGTGCAAAAGTAACCATGAGTCAATAATAGGGCTTAGCCACGCCTCACAAACTAGATGAACGATATCAATTATTGATGAAATAACCCGAGTGACAGATCAAGGCCTTGAGTGTAAGGCTCGATTCATACTTACAGCCGTATGTCCGTTCAGCCGACAAAATGACGAAATAATGACGTCACAGCCGCTGGCTGATACACTGCACTAAACCGCTAGTGACGTCATTCTGCAGGCTGAACGGACATACGGCTGTAAGTATGAAACTAACCTAAACTGAATAGTTATTACTTATTATTCAAAGACGCTAGTTACATACCCACCGGTGAGACATTTTAATATAAAGTTAAAATATAATGTTTACTTCGCTTCAAGCTTTGCTTCTTGGTTGCGTAGTTGAGATCGTAATTCGTCAATAGACAGTGACAACTTTGCATTCGCTTCTTTCTAAAAAATGACAATTGAAAAAATCAGACATTTACATGAACAAGCGAAGACATGACTTTGAAGACTAATTATTGGAAAAAAATTTGCATGACGCAGAATAATACACCATAACTAAATTTTGGCAAAATTCTTGTCATATGGTTTGTAAGTTTGCTTAAACTATACCGAAATTGTTATTTTTTACATTACTGTAAAAAATGGTACAAACTTACCTCATCCTCAAGACGACGTTCCATTTTGGCAAGTTGTTCCTTCAAAGCATCAATTTCACCGGTTTGCGCCTTCAACTCACTATTGGCCTGAAGCATATAGAAAAAACGAAGAGATAATTCCATATAGAGCAAACTTATCCGCTCATACTCGTCCTCATTCTACCCAGTCGTCTCGGCCTGAATGGGCCTAACCGTCGCTTCAACACCTCTTCATCATTAATGCAAATAGGGGGGGGGTATTCATCCACCCCCCTTCAGGGGGGTCGGCACCCCCCTCAACCCGCCCCCCCCCCCCCCGCTGATTGCCGAAAAAGTGCCCAAAAAGAGTAAGAAATCGAAAAAGTTCTAAATATTCCAAATCAAACCAAAACCAGGACCACATCTCTCTCCGCCGACGGTCGGGCACCCCTCTCGCCGATTGCTCCTGTGCATCTCTGCTTTTCATATCGCAGACACCATGGATGGATTTCACAAAGGTGGTTTTACTAAACCATGGTTCTACGTTTTACGTGTCACATGATTTGCACATAATTTCGTTAGGTACAAATTTAATATTGCCTGGCATGACTATACTAAGACAGATTCTTCGGCAATTTGAGCATCAAGACAAGGCACAGACTTTTAGTAGATCTGCCCGAAGTCGGTCGGCGTCTCCACTGGCTTCCTTTTGAGCTTCTGTCAGCAGAGATTCGGTCTCAGTCAGCCGCGTAGAAACCTGAAATCCAATAGTATTTTCTGTGTAATTATTCTCCAGTATCGAATATTTCCTGATAACCCTGCTTTCCGACCAAGAATGAAACAATCCAACTTCCAACCAGTGTTTCATCATACTTTCAACATTACGGTGCTTAAGCATATTTTTGTTAAAGCCAAACTTTCAGTTAACGAAAGTTCAGTGTTCACCCTATGCTTTTTTTGTGGGCCTATAAAAAAATAAGTGTAAAACAGTCAAAAATAGACATAAATCAAAAAAACTGAAAACCTCCCACTATCTAACGCGCCACGATTATTTACAGCAATGCGCTTTAATCTCTTGTTCTAGACATCTGCGAGAATAGGAAAGATTGGGAGATGAAAAAAACAATGACGAGAGGAACACCTGAGTCCGTTAAATTACGACTCGCTTACTTCAGACAGCTGGTTCGTCAATTTGGCAATTTCATCGTCCTTCTGCGTAAGTACAACAGCAGAATCGTTTTCTCTAAACCAAAAAAATATAGCACAATCCTACTATCATGAATAATTTTCCGGTCAAGTTTGTTATATTTAGAAAAATTCAACAAAAGACATTTACTGCAAAGCGCCAAAGAAGATAGAAAGAGTACCACACAAAAGCATGACTAGCTTTCTCCAAAAGAAAAAGAGTTTGTTACAGTCACGAAAATGGCAGCAAGCTTTTAGCGCGGACAGCCCCCCCCCCCCTCAAACCAGACTGAAGACGCCCGGCAGCTCTAGCACTGAAACTTGTATGATCAAATTTATCAGTTATAATACAAGATGTGTAAATTATAATATCCGCAAGAGGGCTGTAACTGCAAACAATAATTAATGGCATGTCTACACCGTAGTGACTAGTGCTGTATCCAGTAATATTAGTAAATAGTATTTCGACCAATTCTGCGTTATGGACTTTTTTTGCCACTACTTAATAAAAACAATAAATATAGCAAAAAAACAGAATATAAGCTCGCACTGAATGGAGTCTTTAGTTTCAGTTTGAGCATCTTCAGTATTCGATTGAGTCGAGTCTAACTGTTCCATCAACGCTTGAATAATGGATTCTTGTCTGAAAAAAATAATTGCAATTAATTATTCAAGTGGGTAAAAATCCTATTGATATACACTGGGAATAATCGACTAAACAAGCGTCGAATTAAAGATTAGTGAAAGATAAGCTGCAGCGTGTTCACAAAAAAGCTTTTCACACAAAAGGCAAGCAAAACACAAGACTAAGAAAGAGTACGATATACATCCATTAAGAAACATCAATACAGTCTGAATCTAAACTGGTTAGGAACAATACAGCTGAATAAACCGAACAGAACTGCACCGCATGAGTAATTTCAAATCAGCCGCAGCGAAAGTGCACGAACCAAATAGTCGATATACATAGCCGACGTTTCATTCAAAAAATAATGTGACTCCCTCTTCCCTGTTCTAATTCTGTATGCGTCAAAAACAAGTATTTACAAACACTTCTGAAACGTAACGATACGATAACTTAGCTAAAGTATTATATTAAGTGAAACAAGTCTGTGGGCCAATTCCTAAAACGGATTAAACGGATTAAATTAAAAATTGTTTTGCCAATAACTCATGACATAGTTTATGAATTTATGCGAAACTTGCGATAACAATTATTATCTGTAGTACCTCCCGCTTGTGCACAAAAATTTTCAAGTCTACCTCAAAATTGAGATAAGTTATTAGGCAAACAAGTTTTAATCTAATCCGTTTAATCCATTTTAGGAATTGGCCCTGAGAAACAGAAATAAAGTGCCGACCTTCATCAATAAATCAAAAGTAATTCAACGTTGAAAACTTTGGAAAGTCTATCCTCTTGTGAACGAGGTGTTGAAAATAGACCGGCCAGGCCCGTAATAACTGAATTTTTGGTTTGGGCTACGGCTTAGTTTCAGGCGGACAATAAAATAAGTGTAAAACCACTGGGGTGGGTTCATGCCTCTTAAACGAAATTTCTAGTTGCTCATTCACAAGAGGTACGCATAGGGTGAAATGTTAGTCTAAACAGCCAACTGAATGAGACTAACTCGCTGCACTGCGAAGTGAGCTGTTGGCACTGGTTTCTGAGCACCTCGGCCTCCCGCTCGCGTTCCTTGGTCAGCTCGTCCATTGCCGACTGCGCGTGGATCAGTTCCTTCTGCAAAACGTCCACGTCATCTTCAGAGGGCCTGAAACAGAACAGACATTTTGTTGCGTGCAGCGGAAAAGCCAAAGGTAACTAACCAGGCATCTAGTTTAAGGAAAATAGTACAATGATTTAGTCAAAGACAGAGATGGTAAAATGCATCAGACAACAAAGACAACTAAATAATTGTGCTTTTATTTGTGCCTTACACATATTAAGCATCTGTCTCCATTTGCAATGAGAACGCAAGAGAGGGTCGTCTCAATTTTTTACTACAAAAGTGATGTTTAGATTTTAGCTGTCAGAACACACTAGTGCAGTTTTGTGTTTGCTTCAGATTTTATTTGTTGCATAGAGACTCAGACACTGTCTCAAGGGCGTAGCCAGGGGGGGGGGGTCGCGACCCCACCCTTTTGGTCGAACCTGAAGAAATAGTACACAAGGGTCCCCCCTTTGGTTTTTATTGCCTGTCCGAAAAAAATTTCTGATACGTCTCCAATCGACCGAATTAGGCCTAAAAATAAAAAATTCTCCAATTTTTTTCCTGGGGGCTACCGCCCCCAGACCCCTGCAACTTTGTGGTTTACCACTCCTTCTTATTATCTTTCATTAAAGCCTACGCATGACTACAAGACTGCATTATGCTACATTTCCTTGGGTAATACACTGATATAACGTTCCAATCTATTGTTTTAATTTTCCTGTCAAAACGTTTCTGATACGTCTCCAATTGACCAAATTTGGCCAGAAAATCCAAAATATCTCAAAAATTTTTCCTGGGGGCTGCCGCCCCCAGACCCCCGCAACAGGGAGTTTAATTTAAATGATCCAAATCACATTTTTTTATGTACACCATTTCACCAAAAAGTGTAAAAATGATTGGATTCTGAGGGCTGGCGCCCCCAGACCCCGCGATAGCAAAAAAGTGGACAAGGTGCGACCCCCCCCCTTTTCAAAATCCTGGCTACGCCCCTGCACTGTCTCTATACGAACAAAACCTATTTCTTACACAGACATTGTACAGTTAAAAGTTATTGATAATGGTAGGAAACCTATGAATGTGTAGCTGCATACTACTCATACTACACAGTACACGATGGGGGGAGCTCCCTTCCAAATCGAGGGGCCGGGGGGGGGAGGGTCCCCAAAATTTGGCCAGAGAGGCCCCCCCCAAATTTTGACCCCGTTACATGTATGCTACACACAATTACATGATGAAGCTTTACGGCGTCTTTCACCTTTTATCCAACTGTGTCCTCAATGAGTTTAGCCGATCCCTGAGCTTCATAACTTCGTCACCCAGAGTGATCTTCATCGTCATTTCCTCGTCCCATTGTGCTTTCATGGCCGCGTGCTCTTTTGCCTAAACAATTATAACACGGAAAAAATGACCAGCGAGCAGCTTAAGCTACCTACAAAAGTCTAAAGTCTAACAGCCAGCAACAAAAAACAACCTCTATCTACAGTGTTGCTACAAATGTGAAAATAACGTACCATGGCAGCTGATTTCTCTAAAATCCGCTTCTTTTCACTCTTGGCCGTCTCCAACTCTCGTCTGGTTTCAGAAACTTCCTTTTCCAAACTCAGCATTTGACTTGTAACTAAAAATCCGAATGCCTGACATGTGAAATTTTCAAAATGCCATAAAAATTTCATTTTTAAAATCTACAACCAAGATATACACTGAATAAAATAATATTATAATGACAAAATAAAACTGTTTCACTGAAAGTAAAATGCGGTGATTCGATCTAAATTATTAGCGCACTTCACCCGAAAATTATAATAATACAACACAATTTCCTTGGAAAATACACATAAAGCCAAATAATAATTCCTAAATTTTTAGTCAGCAAGACACAATTTTTAGTCGCAAGACGACAAAAAGGATGAGGATGACATAAGTTTTTGTAACAAAACTAAAACTAGTAAAAACGCACCTAAAGCTTTCCCCGCTTCTAAAACCTGAATTTGCTGCATATAATATGAAGTTTCCTCCTAAAACAACAATTCTAGCTACAATTAACAATAAAATTAAAGCCAACCATTTTTGATATTTCAAAAAATGTACAGATTATACTATATAGTTAAAATAGAAGACTAAGTCAAGTATCTGTCAAAAGTTAAAAACAGTGCAAAAACCACAACCTACCCCCTCAGGTGCTGTATCAGCCGTTGGGGTGTTGCTAAGAGCTTCTATATGATTCTGCATTTTCGTCAACTCCTTTTTTAGCTCTTCACTGTACCATTTTTCTTCCTGCAACAAACGTAGAGGTGATCCCTGCGACGCTGCATTAACTTGAACCATGAGCCATGTTTAATAACATATAAAATTAAAGCTGAGGTATTATTAAGGCACATTTTCATGTATGTGTGTGTGCGTGTGCAATGCGTTTGGTCATATCATTAAAAATATTTTGCTGTACCTACCTAAACATATATATATATAAATATATATATATATGTTTATATATATATATATATATATATATATATATATATATATCATGTTTTGGAGCAATACGCACACTGTAAACCAAAAAACCCTATTCATTTTAAACATCTTTTTCACGTTCTGATCGAAAGTCCACAGTATATATTTGCTGAAGCAGTTAACCTGAGCGCCACCTTATTACAGCGCTCCATACAGATGCATTCAGCCCAAATTGTAGCTAGTATTATCCGTTATCAATGAATTAATTAAATGAAAATTAATCACTAAAAATTTATTTACTTTCAGAGAGGCTCTCAGATCATTCAATTCATGTCGCATGGCCAACACATCTCCATCACTGAAACAGCACTTTATACGCAGCCAGGGACACTACAGTCTTAATGGTACGTCAACGGACAACGTGACAGTCAAATACTGAAGGTTTAAAGTTGACCTGCGAATCAATAGAAACGTAACAGCTTTGTGAAATTATTAGGCTGACAGATGAAATGAAACGAAGTTAACAAGCCAGTTTTCGAAATTTATGATCAAGGTTAATCTAAATTATAATATAATACAAAAAGGCCCATGAAAAAGCATCATTTGCGTTCATACCGATTTTCAGATAACTCATGTAGTGCTTGGAAGTGATTTTGCAGGGCCTCCGCAGTATCACAGACAGTCATACACTGGGGACAGGTGAAACTGGGCACAGGGTTGTCCGCGACGTGGGCGGGGGAGCCAGAGAGGCCAGAGTCATCGGAGAGAAGGCTGTCATTGGCCACGGACGGCGGAGTGGACTTCACCAGCCCAGCCATTTCTGGTTCATCGGCGACAGCACCCTACAGCAAGATCAGAAAACTTGAGTAACTGCAGACTTGTAGACAGTGCGCATACAGACATTCAGATGTACCAATTTTTTGCATTAAAAATGCGCATACTAAATAATATAGTATTTTTATATATATATATATATATATATATATATATATATATATATATATATATATATATATATATATATATATATATATATATATATATATATATATATATATATAATATGCTGATAAAAGGACTAAACGCCATAACTGTAGCTACAGCTCACCTCCCTTGAGCTTCTAATGGCCACTTCACCCGCACCTATCTATCTATTCAGTCAGAACTCAGATGCACATATAATCAGAAAATCCTAAAAACCTGTATAGCGTTATTAAGCGGTTGTTGAGCCACCAAATTGTTGGCATCGTCGCTAATATGTTGGCTGGCATAATGCTCCTGCAAAGCTTCCGGTGAGCTCAGAGGTTGCATGCAGACTGGACACAAAAAGCCCTGAAACGTAATAAAAACATTATTATAAAAAACTAGCCCAAAATTGCCAACCGTCTAAATTATTACGGACTTACCCCAATACTTTATCTGTCGGAAAACTTCTTTTCCCTCCCTTGCTGCTGCTTGAGCAATAGATGAGGGCCGCACTGCTCTTGTGAGCACAGCAGGAAATCTCTATGGAAGGTGAAATGGGTATATATATCGCAATTATGTGGGAAAAGTAACGAAGGATCCTGTGAGGCACTATGCTATGCTTGGTTGCGCCCCCGCCTCCCTCCTCAAAATGTAGTTATTTTCGAAGTGGCGCTTGAGCCGCTTCACGGCGGAAGATGAATTGAGATGAGCAACACACCCAAGGGTGGAACCGACTAAGAATAAATCTTGATCCCGCGGGTCCCCTTTCTATTTTCATACTTTTATTGATGAAAAATGTCCAGAATGCAAGTCCAGAATAAAAATTTGGACCATAAACTTGCAAACAGTGGTAAATACTCAACATTTTGGCGTCAGCAAGGTAAAGATTGCATCAGTTTGGCGCTTTGCATTAGAAAGTTGGGTAGGGGTAGGGAATCCAAGCAAGTTTGTGAAGAAGGGGTATCCAAAATTGTGCTGCTGTTACATTTTTGAGTAAAAAAAGTACTTATATATATTTACGCAACAAAATCACGGCATAGTGCACGCACAGGCCACAGAGAATCTTATGGTCAAAGTTTGTAGAATAGGTAGTGCGTAAGGTACTGACTACTGACACGTTTGACGTGGCACGCATAGTTGACGCTTCACTATGGACTTATGTGGCTTCCTAATCCTAACGTGTGCTAGCAGTGCTGGTTATATTGTCTACGACAAGTTACTTAACAGACACACAGACAAACATTGACCTATATACCTACCTACCAAATACAATCGTTTCTGAAATATTTGTGAAGAAATAAGAGCGGAAATTTTCCCATGCTTTTTATTTGATATTACTCGTTAGTGCTGGTGATTGATTAAAAAAAGTTGAATGTAAAAAAAACTAAGACAACGCTCAAATTTCAAGCAGGTGAGCCGAGATGCCCCAGGAGAAAAAAACTACCGGTATCGGTATTTTTAAAATTTTAAAATACCGATACCGATATGCCTATTATCGGCCGATACTGATACGATACCAATAATCAGCCAAACACTAGTTTTTTAAGGAGGTTATCAGTGCATAAGTATTTATATAGACTATTAAAATGAATTTGTCCAAG